>VWZX01002204.1:6374-17587 GCA_013399015.1 Galbula dea | reverse complement strand
AAGGGAGAGGGAAAGGGAAGAAGGGGCAAGGGAAAAAAAGAAAACAAAGAGAAGAAAGCGGAAGAGATATGTAAGGTTTAAGAAAATAAATCTCACAACTATTTTTGAAATTCAGGAACCACTGCTCCCAAGGCCTACAAGGCCTCACTCCCCTACACGGGCAGGACCGATAGCAGAGAACCTGTGTCTCTGTGTCCACCGGAAGGAAGAGAGGGAGCAGGCTTCTGCTCTTCTTATTTATACTCCTCGTTATGTGAAATTGCATGGAATACTGGGAACTTCTGACCACTTCCCTGGTTACAAGCTGGTTGCAAGCTGGCTACCAGGGAAGTGGCCTAGGCAAAACCATTACAAAAGCTTAATCTGTTTTTTGCTGGTTCAGCATCACTTTATGAATATGAACAAAAATATTCAAGCCTATTTTTTTTCCTAGCTATGAAAGTTTAATCCTATAAGATACAATTGCAAGTTTCTTTCCTACCTTATTGTTGCCTTTATTTGGTTATCTTTGTGTTGACTTGTTTAAATACTGTGTAATTAAGCCATGTTTTGTCTGTTGTTAACTGGTTTGACTTCTTGTTGGTACATAAGGTATGTCTCTTCCAGTTACTGCTTTCTAATGTTTTAAGGAAATACTTTGAATTAAAATTGAAGTTCCTACACATCTTATAAGATTCAAGTATTCTATTTATATATTGAAATTTGTATTCACTGATCCTGAGGAAATCATAAAAGGTTAACAGACAGCTTACTTAACATCAATTTCATTTTTTTATTCATTCTCATAGAACAGGAGAAAAATATGCATTGTTATCTTTCAGATTGTTTCTTGATTTCTTTTACTTGAAGCTGGAAAAAAGTTAAAGACCAGGTCATTAACTTACTTAGAATTGCTTAGGTACTTTTGTAGCTCAGTGACTTTTTCCAGCTGATTTCCATTGGATGGATAAAGAAATAAAATAATGGAACATGGATTTCTATATCAGCAATGAATTCTTGGGGTTTTTTTACAGTAACAAATACAACTTTTACACTTTTATTTTACCAGATACAAAAATATTTAATGAACTTAACATCAACAAACAAAAAACCAACCAACCAAAAATCGATACTTTGAGAAAAAGATTTACCAATTCAGTGTCTCACTAAAACATTAACCTAAAAGATAAGTTTTCCTTACATGATTTTATGCTGTGTAATAACCTGCTGGTGTAATTCAAATAGCTGCATTCACATAAATAAAATAGAAATAAATACTTAAAAGTAGGTATTGGTCTATAGGCCTTACTTTGACACACTAGTAAGAAGTTTAATGGAAAGAACTAGAAAGTTATGATTTTTTTAGACCCACTACTAAAGAGGACTAAACATCAGGAGAAGAAATGTAGAAGAATGTTAGATACCTGAAAATCATAAATGTAATACTTTAAATGTCTGCATAAGGTAGATAGTATTAGCTGTTTTCCACAGAAATTGAAAGCTGAATGTAGTAAGTTAAAGACTTGTTTCATTTGATAAAGCATGACTCTGAGAGGTCTAGAAAATAAAACTACTTTAGGCACACTGATAATAATCTTGTGGCTACAACACATGCCTAGATATTAATATTTTATCCTTATTTATTATTATCTTTATGTATATTAGAGAGAAAAGGAAAACAAAGGATCTAAATGACTGAAATTATCTTAAATTGGAGGGATTGCAAGGCTGTGCTCATCTTGACTATGAAGGCATTTATAACACAATATTTTTTAAATTAATTGTTGTATTACATTCTTAGAGTTTAAAGAGTTCTTCCTTCTAAAGAAGGAAGATTTTATGTAAATCTGTGTAAAAATTGTTCAGGATTTTTCCCCTCTGGCAAACATGTGGCAGAAAAAGTGACAGAATTATTAATATCTATAGAATTTGGCAACCCTAGCAAACAGGAGACATAATCTCTGGATCTTAAGAGAGACATAATCTTTCATAATCTTTCTAAAATTAATATCCTGGCAATCAAACATCTATTTCATCTACATTCTCATATGTGTGTATGTTTTTTCCCTTTCTTTCTGGTTTGACTTTTCTGATGCACTTTTTTCCTCAGAATTCAGGTAGGAGATATCATTGCCTAGTACCACTGAAACCTGAGGTCTAATCATCATTGAAATGAAACTCTCTGAAGTAATGGAACACAAGCATGAAAATACAGAGTCATTAAAATACTGTAAATCAAAAGGCTGTGTTTTAATAGCTTCTGTCATTACTAATATCAGAAGACATCTAATGTTGTTATCATGATCTTATACATTTTATTAAAAACATCTCTGGAGCTTGAGTAACATTATTTATATTTTACAAACAACATTATTGGCAACCCTATATGGAGATTCGTTTATATCAACTAAAATAAATACACCAACTGAAATACATAACCATTTTTCTCCCCACTCCTAGCTGTCTTTCCTTACCAAAACTCAGCACTGAACAAAATAAATATGGCTACTGAGGAATCAATCAACATTTTACAACCTGAGAAAGAAACTACTAGAGTTACTTATAATAAAGCAAAAGGATGAAGCTGAAGACCTATGTCAGAATAAGAGGAAGGGGAGACTGAATATCTAGAGAAGAAACAAGGGCGAATCTGGGAAAAAAGAAAGTATTAGTTTAGAATGAAGAAGGAAAGAATGTTTCTGAAATAAAAAAATCCAAATTGTATTAAAAATGAAAGTGAACTTTATCCCATTAAATATTTATAACTGGGGTGTGAACATTCAGGACATCTCACACTCCTGTGCTTTAGAAAGATTTTCTGGTACAACATAGATACTTTTCAGGGTAACCTGTGATATGTCATTAGATCATGAGCAGAGCAAACTGGATTTCAGAAACACAAAGAGATTTTTAAATAATACTGGATAACTTCAAGCATGAAAGACCTATGAAGGGACATCTGCTATGGAGGTGTAGATATTCTACTAAGTGATTTTATTTTTCTTTTCTCTTTTCTTCTTTTTCTCTTTTTTCTCATAATCTTTCTTTTGTGTGCTAGAGTAAGTGTAAGAGTAATACATAGAATGGTTGAGGTTAAAAGGGACCTCTGGAGATAATCCTGTCCAACCATAATGCTCGAACAATCGGGGTCAACCAGAGCAGGTGACTTTTCAGCATCTGGAGATGAAGATTTCACAATCACAGTATGATAAACAATAATAATTATTATTAATTACTTCTATTCATCTATCATTTTGTGTTTATTAAGTGCAGTCAGAAAATCTGGTTGAATTAACAACTGTCTGAAGAACATGCATTTTAAGGAGGAACAGAGGTCATGGTATAAAAGTGTAGACTTTAACTTATTCTCCTTCAAAATTCTCAAAGCTTAAAGAAAATGTTATATTAAGAGTTCCAATATTCTGTCTACTAAAAATAAATGTGTGTTTCCACATACTGGCCACAGTGAGCTATATTATGTAAAGACGAAATAATAATATTTAATCTGATTGTAGATTATAGTTGCAGCTCTGATGGTCTAAATACGAAAACCAAATATTGTATCTTTTTAAGATAATTTAGTATAGCATAAAATAAAAGGAATCTGCAAGCAAAATTTAAACTGAAACTTTTCTTTAGATTTCTGATATATGATCCTCTCTGACAGCAAGTACTCTGAAAACGAGGCCCTTATCTTAAAAAATTCTGTTGTCTTTTTGTGTACTGTTTTTGCAGAGTAAGAGAAGTAATTCTGCTTACATGTGTCTTTAAGATACTGACACCTGGAATGTCAAAGCCTGATCATCCTCTTTCAGAAACCCTAATCTCAACAAAATACAAGGAATCAGTTTGTCAGAACAGTCTCTGTACAATAGTTCTTTGGAAAATCAACCATAGAACTAGAAGTGGTCATCTGTAAAATTCACTATTATTCTAAAAATTCCTACTGTAAAAATATTTTTTAAGCTTACTTCTAATAAATTAATTTCCCAATAAATAACCCAAATTTCCTAGGTAAAAGAAAATAATTTTGTGGGCAAGTTCTTCAGACTTTTATAGTGTTTCTGAGAACAGGCCTAGGCTAGGCTTGTAGATATAGATGGAGACTGTAGTATTCTCCCTACAAAGACATACTTTGAAATTACTGTTTTATTTCATGATACATATATCTTCTTGTGACAAAATATGGAGAGCAGAAAATGAACATTTTAATCTCGGCAAGCAAGCAGCAGGTGTGTTTAATGAGAACTAAACAGGTAAAATTAAACTTTAGTGCAGCAGGCATAGCAGTAACCATTCAAAAATATGAAGATCTGACACAGCATCCACTCTCTTTTCCCTATAGAGACTCATACAGTATTTTGCATATAGCATTGCTGCATGAGAGTAAGATCGCAGTTTTGAGACACTCGTCCAACCACCAAGACACTGCCTGTGCCAGGTAGATCCCTGTTGCAGACCAGAATTTTGGAGAGATTTTGTCTCCCATGGTCAGATAAGTTTGCCATTGTCAGGCAGCCACATGCATTTGTACTAGCCTGAGCCCATTTTCTCGTGAGAGAGGCGGGGATAGGCATGGACAGAGCCACAGTAAACCTGGCTTATTTAAACACCCACGGGAAAAGGTCAGTCAAGGAGTGTGGTGAGTCACCCATGTGTGTTCCCGCAGCCTGTGAGGTCAAACTCTTGCAAATATTGAGACATGGTTGAAATTTGGCTGACAGCTGCTATTACAATAACTGTGCCACAGAAACATGTTGGTGTCCAGGCCTCTGGCTGCAAAGAGTGCAAGGGCCTGGCATTTGCAATGGAAGGTAGAAGAGATAACACCTATGTCAGATGTGAAGAGGTGAATGATCTGATCAGTAATATGGCTGAAGAAGTCATGAGGTTGGGGACTATAAAGGAATGTGAAAGGGAGATAGAATGGTGCAACGAGGCTGTGACATCCCTGAAAGAGGGGCAGCAGGGGAGGGCTGTACAAGAAACATGGGATCACATGTCCTCTTACCATCCACAAAAAGACTACCAAAGAGATGGAGTGGAGTGGAGGCGGGTCCCTTCCTGGAGAGGTGGAAGAGGCAAAAGAGAATGCTCCCAACCTCCCCATGTTCCTCGTGTTCCCAGTCACTCATAGTCAACAGGTATGGGGCTCTAGAAACAGAAGGCTCAGCAAAGGTGGAAAACAGAGGCCTAAATGAAACACACAAAAATGGAACATCCAAGTCAACATTCAAGTGCAGCTTTGGTCATTACCACTGCAGGTAAAATGAAACACTATTTGTGGTGACTGCCAATACAGAAATTGAAGCTGTATCAGATAGTCACTTATTAAACTCTAGAATGTGTTTAGTATGCAATACTGTTGCCATTCTAAAGGACTAATTTCACAGTTACTTTCCTTCCCTCAGTGGGTTAATTTTACCTGGTTTTAATTATTTTTGTTTTAGTTATTACACACAACTAAATAAACCATTTCATAAATAATCTTTAACAAGGTAAAAAATTGCGAGGAAACTTCAAGGAAAAAATAGACTGAATTTGCTTTTAAAAATATTTGCCACCACCTTTAAACTCATAATTTTCTGAGCACTGCCCTTACATTAAACAGTATTTGCTCTTGAATCCAATTCTGAAATACAACATTGCTAATTGGCCTCCACTTGGGTTCATCACAGCTATTTCAGCCTTGCTGTCCAGCCAATTTTCCAACCACTCTTATTTCTCCTTCCAATCCATGTTCCACCAATTTTATTATAATGATATTGTGGGAAACTCTAAGAAGCCTCTTGCCACATTTGCACTATAAAATATCCAAAAATCTCCCCTTATCCACAGATCAACTGGTAGACTGACATGTTCCCTAATTTAAGTTTAATGAAACTTGAAGGTAGATACATGTAATTTTTATGTCCATCTTACTTGACTTGTGAAATTAAATTAAGAAAAGCCTTCATTTTATTAATTACTTGAGTGAAGTTTATCTATCATATTTCCAAATTGTCTGGTGTTGCTCTTACTAAGGAATATGACTTTGGTTTAATTTGATATGAAAAGTTAGAAAGCTGTGACTATGATAGAAAGATTAGAAAAATCTTTAAGCAAGCACTTAAGCTTTCAGGACACTTGTTAGCACTTAGTAAAGTGGGAAAAAAAAAACAACCTTTTTTTCTACCTCTCTCTGCCTAATTACATATACTATTGGTGATAACATATACTGTTCTCTGATTTTTTTGCCTTAATAGTGTTTATAGTTAAAATCAGATAATCTCAAATGTCTGTATCATGAGTAATATCCTTTCACATTAACTGCTTTATCTCTGAAACTATGAGCTATGCCCTCTGTTTAGATACTGGGTGTAATTCAATTATTTTAATCTCCAAGGGTGTTGATGATTTTATCATAGAATCATAGAATCATAATCAGGATTGGAGGGGACCTTAGAGGTCATCTAGTCCAACCCCCTACAGTGAGTAGGCAATCTCTAACTAAACCAGGTTGCCAAGCACCCTGTCCAGCCTTGCCTTGAACACCTCCAGGGACGGGGCCTCAACCACCTGCCTGGGCAACCTGTTCCAATGTTCCACCACACTCATGGTAAGGAACTTTTTCCTAATATCCAATCCTTACAGCAATCCTTACAGAGATCATGTCTCTCTTTTCAAAGTCTTGCAAAAGTCATTCTCTTCAGGAATTTAGAAACTACCAGTCTTCAGGAAGACATATAAAAGATGAACAGCAAAGCTCTTTTTTTTTTTTTTTTTTTTCCTTTACTGTGAAATGCCNTTTTTTTTTTTTTTTTTTTTTTTTTTTTCCTGTACTGTGAAATGCCTGAGAAAGAGGGGCCATATTTAGTTTAACAATCCACAGAAACCTGAAGGGAGTAAGAGGTGTTAAGAATGAATATAAAAGGGATGATAAGAAGACCTCTGTAATCATAAGGTAAGAAATCCTAAAATGTGAAAAAAAACCCCTTTTCAGCTGAAAAATATTGCAATTTTCTTCTAGCAAAATAACACTTTTTCTTGTTGTTTTTGTAAGAAAGTGAGATAACATGTACATGAAGCAAAGCATTAGCACATCTATGATTATTAATCAGTTGATAGAGAAACAGAAGTCTACTATGAAGTGAGACTGTTTTTAAACTGTAGGAAAAATCCTGGGCATAACTGTGCAGCACAAATCTTGAATGACAACAAAAACAAATGGAGAAGAACATGTTCCCTTTCTTGAATAGAATTTCAACCTGCCTGTCTGATTGATTAACAGTGTAAATTTAACCATCCGTTTAACATTCTGACTTGTAGACTGTGAAGTTCTACTGAAAGACCTGCAGGTCAAGGACTAAAGAAAACTGCTTCTTGCAACTGTAAAGGGTTATTGGGGCATTTGAGTAGTACAAGTCTACTGTTTCACAGCATAAGCAAGGCTATGATAGAAGTGATTTCATTTGCAGCTTCAACATGCAGATGAATATCAAAAAGAAGTGGATCAAATTAAAGTATATGGTACTGTTTTATTATTTTTTCTATTAAAAAAAATAATTTCCAAATTACCTCCGGTTGCCTTGCCAACAGTTTAAATTTCAAGTAGAAAGACTGGTAGCTCAAATCTCAAAATACTTCTCACCTTCCCCTGTTAACAGTCGTTTTGGATCAGCATATTGAGATCAGAGAAAGAACTGTGAAATAACAGTGAAGTTATCAGACTACCGAGGAGTGAAATATTTCTTACTTTTAATGAGATGTCATTTTCTCAAAGCATGGTGTGTCTCCTCAAATCAAAACAAAAATATTAATACACTCCAACATATGTATGCAATAAAAAAGGGAAAACTTGGTGGCCCAAACTTGATGGAACTTGATGTTCCTGGAGTTCCTAATTTACATTACAATTATTGAGAGGTAAATTTTGTGTAGGAGTTACATATTAAACATTAATATTTGTCTGGCTTAGTTTTATCATCACTGCCAAGCTGATGGCTGGAGATATTTTTCTCTCATTAAAGTATTGTGAGGCAGATACACATCCAGGATGACAGCTTTCAACTTTCTAAGAGATGCTCCTTTCCATTTCCTTTCTTTCATATTATATATATAAAAGATGATTGGTATAGATTCTGCCACATTCCCAGGAGCCTGGGTTCAGTTTCTGACATTGCCACTGTGGAGAAAATAATTTGAATATCTTTGTATTACAGGACTGCCTTTGCACGTTAAGAATATGTCTAATTCATGGAGTGGTGTTATGATGATTGATTAAAGATGAATAGGGTGATTATATTGCCTCCCTATTATGATAACAAAGAGAAACAAGTTTTCTCTTATTTTCAGCAGGATAAAAAGCTTGCTTAACTATTTTTACTCATAATATAGTAATGTAGATAAATTCATAGGATCGCAGAATCACAGAATCACAGAATATTAGGAGTTGGAAGGGACCTCGAAAGATCATCTAGTCCNCCCCCTTAAGAATCTTGGTGGCTCTGTGCTGGACTCTCTCCAGCAGTTCCATATCTTTCTTAAACTGAGGGGCCCAGAACTGGACACAATATTCCAGATGTGGCCTCACCAGGGTAGAGTAAAGGGGGAGAAGAACTTCTTTTGACCTACTAGACACACCCCTTCTAATCCACCCCAGAATCCCATTGGCCCTCCTGGCCACAAGAGCACACTGCTTCCTCATGGTCATCCTTCCATCCACCAGGACCCCCAGATCCCTTTCCCCTTCATTGCTCTCCAACAGGTCAGTCCCCAATCTATACTCATCCATGGAGTTGGTCTTTCCCAAATGCAAGACTTGGCACTTGGCCTTATTGAATCTCATTAAATTTCTCCCTGTTCATCTCTCCATCCTGTCTAAATATCTCTGAATGGCAGCACAACCCTCCGGTGCGTCAGCCACTCCACCCAGTTTAGTGTCATCAAGACAATACTCACAATATAGTTGTCTAAACCCACCATCAAAAGTGTTCCATGATTTTGGGAGGTATGTAAAATCTTGCTTGATTTTTTTGAGCTAATAGACTTTTAATCAGCAAAATTGGAAAGTAAAGCTCTTTCTTATATTAAGAAAATAAGAATAGAAGAAAAAAAAAAATCATATTATTTCTGCTGTCTACTTACTTGGAAATAGTCCCAGAACAACCACTGAAGCTTTTGGATAATTCTGATCTTTTCTGACACCAGAAATAAGGAGAGAAAAAAAAGATGTGTTCAACACTTCAAAGAACAAATTATTATAAATTAAAGGCTTGGTTTTTAGATTGGTAAGGAAAGTTTACCTACCAGTCTTCAGGTTGTTAAATATTTCTTGTTTTATTCTGTGTTTAGCTTTACAAAGTGTTCTTTTTTCTGCTATATGATTGTAATTTCTACAAACCTAAAAAATGTTATTATTGGAATATTATTATGTGGTCTATTTGTTTTCATAGACTACAGTGTCATGTACGTCTAGATTTTCATATTTTTCCATTGAGAACCACTTCTGTGAAAAGATATTTGTATTTGAGTGTCCTTTTCAAGAGTGTATTCTTCTATAAAATTATCTCTTTTTAATTTTATAACTAAGACATTTATTGATTTCTCAACCATCAGAATAGGATAGTACAATTTGAGGTATGATAGAATTTTTGCAGCCACATCATCAGATACTAGCAGTTCTGAATTTACAGTAAAGTTATTTTTCTAGATAGGAACTCTGATGTCTAAACCAAGTAGAGCATATAATAAATACATTAATTTGAAATGCTCTACCCAAACAGACTTCTGCCCCTTCTGTTTTGAGATATTTACTACCTTTGCTCTCAAAAAATGGGGTGTTTTATGTCTTCATTAATGATATGCACTATGGGACCGAGTGTACTTTCATCAAGTTTTCCAGAAAGGGAAGAGTCATTGATGAACCAAATGGGTGTACAATTCAGAAACATCTGGATAGACTGGAGAAGTAAGTTCACAGTAATCATTGAATTTTAACTAAGGTAAATCCTCAGCCCCTGAAGAATAGTAACTCCAGGCACCAATAAAGGATGGAATTTGATCAGACAGAGAGCAGCTCTGTAGAGAAAGATATGGGTGCTGTGGTGAACACCAAGTTGACTATAAGCCAGCAACATGATCTCTGGACAGAGGAGACCTCTTGTACTGTGTTAGGAGAAGTGTTTTCTGTAGATAAATGGAGGTGATTCTTCCTCTTCACTCAGCTCTGGTGAAATGCACCTTAGTGTTACATCCTTTGCTGGGCTCCCCAGTGCAAGAGACACACCAACATACTGGAGGAAGTTCAGTGAAGCGCCACAAACATAATGATGTGGTGATGATGTGGACCACGTGTAGATGTGGTGCTTAGTGATATGGTTTGTGGTGGACTTCACAGTCCTAGGTTAATAATTTGACTCAGTGAATTTAAAAGTTTTCTCCAACAGAAATAATTCTATGATTTTAAGATACTGGAGTATCTGTCACATCAGGAGAGGGTGAGAAAGCTTGGAGTGTTTAACCTAGAGAAAAGAAAGTTCAGGAGAATCTCATCAACGTGTATGATGAGGGATTGACTGAAGAAGAGTGAATCAGACTCTTCTAGATGGTGCTCAATGAGAGGTCAAGAGGCAGTGATCACAAGTTAAAATACACATGGCCATGTAAACACTAGAAAATACTTTTTTACAGTGAGACTGACAGTAGAGTATGTTAAAGTCCTAGATACGTAACAAAATATATTTATCTAATTAAGCAAATAATAAGCAGATGAAACTGAATTATCCTATCAAAACAACTTCTACCCCTTCTCTTTTTAAGTGCTTAGTAGCTTTGCCCAGAAAGTAAAAAGTGAGGAGAGATAATAAATATTACATATTTTCTACACAACACAATAAAAAGATTATAACTAGATCTGGGATATAACACACAAGAAAAAGACAAATGTTGCAAAACTACAGCTCAGATTCCCAACAGAACTCTGGACACCAAAGCATAGAACAAGTTATGTACTATGAAGCACAAAATGTGCAACTCTGCTCACTGTGTGATGATCTAACATTTGCAGCACAGCAAAAGATCACAGAATCACACAAAATCACAAAATCATTATGGTTGGAAAGGACCCTCAAGATCATCTAGTCCAACCGATAGTCCTACACTACTCTTACCCCTAAATCATCCCCTGAAGAAACACATCTGTCTGCTTCTTAAAAACCTCCAGGGATGGTGACTCCACCACCTCCCTGGGCAGC
>VWZX01002201.1:11042-41077 GCA_013399015.1 Galbula dea | reverse complement strand
CCAGCTCAAGGTCTGACCTTCAAGGCAGAGAGAGGTGTGGGCTTATGGGGACAGTATTAGACCATTTTAAAAGGGGCCTACAAAAGGGAGCAAAAGCCCTGAATATTGTTTGGAGACCTAATGGATATTTGTCCTGGTTTGAGTTAGAACAGAACTAACTCTGTTCATTGATTTTACTTTTTAAAATTATTCTGTCCCATATACATCATATTTGGCCTATGAGTTGGGGGTCAGTGCGCCTTGCTAGATTCCTGATTTCAGGATTGCTAGATTGCTCTTCACCAGTCACTTGGAGATGATCCCTGTTTTAGGCAACCGGCACCAGGACCCTGCCCCCAGGGGAGCAGGGCTCGTCTGGTACCGGAGACCTTCTGCCACATCATCAGTCATGACATATTTTTCATTGAAAGGTTGTTTGGGTTTGGTATTGGATTCTGTATATATTTTTATGTATTTCATTTAACATTTTTATTATTATTAAAGTATTTTTAGTTTTATTTTCCAATCCACAGGTCTCTCTGTCTCTCTTTCATTCCCTATCCCTTCCTGTTGTGGGAACGGTGGGGGGCAGGTAATAGGGAGCATCTGTCACTGGGTTGGTGGTCATCCCAGCCTTGAACCTTGAGAATATTATATGTCAGGGGAAAACCAGAGGGCAGGAAATTACTGGAAATCTGGGAAGATGTGGTTGTTTAAAATGTTTGGGAAGCTGAAGGGATTTGGGAGGCTGGGAAAAAAATAAAGCCCAAAAGCGGGTGGGATATGAAATGGGTGTGTGAGGCTGAGTGAAATATTGAGGCCACATGGGAATGAGAGACTGGGAAAAAAATGTAGGCCATGGAAGAAATGGAGGCTGAAACATGGTGGGAAGCTGAAGGGGGCTGGGGACCAGGACAAAAATCGTCAGCCAAAAATGAGCAATATCCTGTGAAAAACGTACAGGCCAATTGGGAGTGAAAGACTGGAAAAAAAAGTATACAACAAGAAGCTGGTACAGAGAGGGAGGGGTGGGAGGCCAGTGACAAAGTAAAGGCCAAAATAGAGTGGGATGCCAGGAAAAAGTGGAAGATAGAAACACAGTAGGTAGCTGAGTCAACATATAAGACCTTGAAGAAAGTGTAAGCTAGGAACAAACTGGATGCCAAAAGGTGGAGGGAAGCTCTTAAAAAAAGTGGATGCCAAAAGTTAGTGAGAGGCCAAAAATTTGTGTGAGGACAAGAAAAAAAGTGGAGGTCAGGAAAGATGTGAAAGCCAGGAAAGAAGTGCAGGCTGAAAGGAGGTGGGAGGCTGGGAAAAATGTGGAGTCCCAAAGAGGTCTGGAAGACTGAAAGAGAGTGGGAGGCCAAGAAGGGGTTGCAGGATGGGAAAAAGTAGAGGCAAAATGGGATTGAGAGAACATGAAAAAATTTGAGGCCATGAAAAACATAAAGGGCGAAAGTGGGTGGGAGACCAAAATGGAGATAGGAGGCTGAAAGGAGGTGGGAAGAATAAGTGGAGGTCAAAAAGGGGCAAAAAGCTGGGAAAGAAGTGGAGGCCAAATGGGAGTGAGAGACTGGGAAAAATGTGGAGACTATGAAAAATGTTGAGACTATGAAAAATGTGGAGGTTGACAGGGAGTGTCAAGCCAAAAGGGAGTGACAGGTCAGTGAAAGAATGGAAAGCAGGAAGAAAAGTGGAAACCAGAAAAATATGCAGGCCAAAAGGGGTCAGAAGCCAGGGGAAAGTGGAAGCCAAAGTGGGGTGTTACATCCAAAGGAGATGAGATGCCAAAACAAAAAGAGCGAAGGTTGAAAGGAAGTGGGAGGCTGAGGAAAAAGTGGAGGCCATAAAAAAAGTGGAGGCCCAGCGAGGGTGTGAGGCTGAAAGGGGCTGGGAAAAAAGTGGAGGACAAAAGGGACAAGGGGCTGAGGAAAAAGTGGAAGACAAAAAGCACAAGTGGCTGGGAAAAAAGTAGAAGCCAAATAGGATTGAGAAACTTGGGGAAAGTGGAGAAAATTAATGTGGAGGCAAAAAGAGAGAGGGAGGCCAAAAGTGGTTTGGAGGACAGGGAAGAAGTGGAGATCAAAAAACAGAAGAGACCAGGAAAAAGTTGAGACTGAAAGACCGTGGGAGGGCAAGGGAAAAGTGGAGGCCAAAGGAAAAAAGTGGAGGTCAAAAGAGAGAGGAAGGCTGAAAGGAGATGGGAGGCCAAGAAATAATTGGAGGCTTGTGACAAAGTGGAGGCCAAAAGTGGATGGGAGGCCAAAAAAAAGAGGGTGGAGGGTCAGAATAAAAGTGGAGGCCAAAAGGGGGTTGGAAGGTAGGAATAAAGAGAAGGCTGAAAGGGTGTGGGAAGCCAAAAAGGACATCTCATGGCCAGAAGTCGGTGTTAAAACTGAAGGTCAGGAAATAATTGGAGACCAGAAAAGATGTGGAGGCTGAACAGGGACGGGAGGCTGTGAAAAAACTGTAGGCCCAAAGAAGGATGGGAGACCAAAAGTGTATGGGACTCCTGAAAGGGTGTTGGAGTCCAAAAAGAGGTGGAAAAGGGGTGGGAAACTGAGGAAAAAGTGTAGGCCATGAAAAAAACCCAGAAGCCTAAAGGGATGTGAGGTCAAAAAAGTGTCTGGAAGCCCAAACAAGGGTATGAGGCTGTGGAAAAAGTGGACACCAAAAAGCAATGAGAGGGAGGGGAAATATTGGGAAAATACTGAGTAGTTTTCATGCTTGCACATTTCTGTATTTCTGCAGACTTCACAATCCACAGTCATGGACTCTGAGACTGTCCTATAGAGCGGCCCAAGCAGGTATTATAAAAAAAAAAGAAAAAGAGAGGTGTGCTTTACCAAAATAATTATGACTGAAAATTCCCAGCAGCTGGATGTGGGCTGGTATGAATACACATATGGGCAGCACCACTCAGGATGAGGAACAATGATGAGTACAGTCATAGTGTGACAGTTCTTATGGCCTTGAGCAGCACAGCAAGGATTTTCTGGTAGCATGGCCAGATGCCAGAAGTGTGTGAACAGCTCCTCCTGAGCATGGAGATAGGCAGGGGAGAGGACAGTGCTGCTCCTGTTGGTGTGTGGCAGGTGAAAGTCAGTGGAAGCTGCTCTCAGGACATGCAGTTGGGAGCTGTTGTTGTGGTACTTGGTGGGAAATAACAAGAGGGAGGAGGCTGAGTCATGAAAAGCCATTTAACTGCATGTATGAAGTGATGGAACAACTTCAGGGTGTTGTAGACTGTTAGTTGAGATTAAGGCAGTGAGGTGATGTTTGTTAGGAGTATTCTGTGTGGGTTATAATAGGCAAGACTGCACATGATGACAGTAAAGACTGTAACAGTAGCTGAGTGGATTAGAACTCAAATAGGAGACTGTTTGAGCTATATTTGGCAAAGTCAGTGTCTTCTACATATTTCATGGCAACTGCGCTCAGCTGTGACCAGGCTGGCCTGTGTTCTGCAGCATGGCCACTGCCTGAGGAAAGCAGGGTGGCAAGAGGATGTGTGGAAGTAAGCAGGCCCTGCTCCTGAGCCTTTCCAGAGTTACCTGACCCAGCAGGCCCTGCATTTCCTGTGCCCTTGGTGCATCATGCATGTACTTGTGCACACAGCACCTGCTCCTCTCCCCAGTTCATAGAAAGTGATGATGATAATGAACTTCTATTACTGTAAGTTCATTCTCTGAGCCCCTTTGGTATCGTTCTGTCTATTGACAGTGCCTGTCCCTCACCTTTGTGCTCCTGGATATGAGGCAGATCTGTGTGCTCCTGTAACTGAGGCTGATTTGGAGAGAATGGAGATGAAAGTGCTACTTCTGTGTCTCTCATCAAGTTTATGGGAAACATGAAATTAAAAGCAGTAATTGTAATGGGAGACGATGATAGTATGCATCCAGCAGAGATAAAACTGGAAATAAAATGAGCATTAAAAATTTACCTGACATATTGCATGGCCTTCAACAATGGGGTTACAGCATTGGTGGATAAGGGAATAGCAACTGATGTCATCTACCTGGACTTGTGCAAAGCATTTGGCACTGTTCTTGTCACTAAGCTGGAAACACATGGATTTGACAGATGGGACTTTTGGTGGATAAGCAATTGGCTGGATGGTTGCACTTAGAGAGCTGTGGTCAACAGCTTGATATTCAAAGGGAGATGAGCAACATGATCAGGAGTTGGTACTGAGACTCTTGTTGATTAATATCTCTGTTGACAACATGGACAGTGGGATCAAGTGCACTGTCAGCAAGTTTGCCCACATCAACAAGCTGTTCAGTGTGGTCGATGTGCTGGAGGGATGGGATGTCATTCAGAGAGACCTAGACAGGCTTGAGAGCTGGGCCTACACAAACCTCACAAAGTTCAACAAGGCCAAGTGCAAGGTCCTGCACCTGGCTTGGGGTAATCTCAAGCACAAATGGAGACTGGGTGATGAGTGGGTTGAAAGCAGCCTGTCCTGGTTTGGGTTAGAACAGAACTAATTCTGTTCAGTTAGTTTATTTTCTACAAGTATTCCATCCCATATACATCATATACAGTATATGACTGGGGGCCAGTCGTCGTTGTCCCCCTTGCTAGAGTCCCCTGCTAAACTTCCCTTTTAGGACCTGAAATTCCTGAATCTTAAGTTTGGGCATCCGGCACTAGGACCCTGCCCCCAGGAGAGACGGAACTCAAGGTCTGGGACTTGGAACTGGTAGCTGAACACTTGGGGCTGGAGCTGAACACGTGCTCTGCCAGCTGGATGTGGGGTCTGGTACGGGATGTTTGCTGCTGCTGCTGTGGTGACATAGTTATCATAAAAAGGGGGTTTGGGTTCGGTACTGGGTCCTGTATATATTTATATATGTTTCATTTAACATTGTTATTATTATTAAGTAGTTTTAGTTTTATTTTCTAATCCAGAAGTCTCTCTGCCTTTATTGTCCCCTATCTCTTCTGGCTGGCGGGGAGGTGGGGGTAATAAGGAGTGTCTGTCTGTGGGTTGGTGGTTGGCTCAGCCTCTATGAAGAATGACTTGGGGATGATGGTGGATGAAAAACTGAATATGGGCTAGCAATGTGCACTTGAGGCCCAGGGGCCCAGGGAGAAAAGGAAACCTTAACTTGGACCAGGATGAGCACGGCCACTGCTGCCTTTTCTCTGGAGAAATTGGGCATTGAGTTTAGCTAGAGGAGAACATCTGTTTGAGACACTGGCTGTGCACTGTGAAGAAACCAACCTACTATTGGCTTAGCAGGCTGCAGAAGGATGAAGAGGGGTTACGCTTTGGGGGAGTACTCTGAGGAAGCTTGGGAGGCAGAGTCACAAGTGATGGAGCCAGGTGTCCTGCAGCCCGGTGAGGTTGGTAAGGTTCTTGGCAGTGGTCCTGCTGTACTGAGCCATGTGGCCTTCTTTATCACCTGAAGGGAGAGATATCCTTCTTAGTGTTGCCTTTTTCCACCCCACCCCTCAGTTAAGGTAGGTAGTGGAGCATGTTACCTGATCCAGAAGTCATGAACACTGAGGGAGACTCCCACGTTACCATGAGCCTGGAATTGCAGGGACAGAAGGCTTGAAAACCCAGATAGCTGCAGTTACAACGTAGGTAGAACTGTTGCATCACCCTCAGCACTCCAGCTCAGGAGTGCTGGAACACGCTGTTACTGTTGGTGTCAGTGTTTCACTCTTCTATAACAAACAAGAAAACCTTTGGTCAGGACAATGAAGTGCTAAACATAACGAAGATAGGACAGTGGTGTCTGGTGAACAGACATTGCCCTGTGGCTCTGCTTCAGCCTTATTTCTGTGTCAAGTAGTGTTTTGTCTCTGAAAGTAATAGCACTCTTCAAATAGGTTAAAAGCTGATTTCCTTCACAAGGAAGGAAACTTCTAAACCTCTCTGAACCTTGTACAGTGGAAAGGGAATGACAAGAATAGCTCGGGCAGACAGTGCTAATTTGAGAATAAGAACAGCACTTTAAAGAGAAGATGTCCTGGATCAGGGAAAGCCTGAGCTATGGCACATAGCACAGAAACGCTGAACAAAGTCTGGGCTATAATAGTGAGAACACTGATGAGGCTGGCCTGTAGCTATAGCTGAGCTGGTAATAATGTGAGGGACAGCAGAGCTTTAAGATGCGTGCTATCACGTGGTGTAACTAAAAAGTCAGTGGATATCTTGGTGAAGCAATGTCTCAGAGCTCCTGGGTGGCAGAGGTCCAAGCATGTCTCCTTCACCTGCAGCTCATCACTGCATTTCCATCCCTGGCCCATGGAGCACCTGTACATGTTGGCAGGGCCTCTTCTGACAGGGTGTATGTGAAGGAAAACAACATTTTTCAGTGGTGTACAGTGAAGGGAAAAGTGTAGAGCTGGTGGCAGTGGTTGCGGAAGAGATCATTTTCATTTTTAGCACAGACAAATGTGAGGAGACTGTCAGCAGCACTGACAGAATGTAGGGTCTGCAAGGGAGGTAAGAGTTCCCTCTTAGATCTTTAGGAGCAACTAGAAATCTCCCTTCCCTTAGTATCTAGCTGGCAAAACTTCTGAAAATACTCCTATTATTTATTTTACCCTCCTACCAACAAGTGATGCAATTCTCAGCACCAGCTTCTGAAAGTTACAAGTTCTGTGTCCTTTATTCCACTTGCTGCGCATCAGAGTTGTGTGTGTTTGTACCCGAGGCTTTAAGCCAGAGGTGCTGTCCTGTGTGAAGAAAGCATTAGTATTTGAGTGCACTAGCGCTCTCCAAGGTTCTCAGACGGGCTCTCGTAGGCAAGAAGATGACAATTTCTTTACAGCTGACCCTTGTATTCAGCTTGTCAGGAGTTTGCTTTGGAGTAAGGCATCAGCTTTCTACCAGCTATGTCTTTCTAACAAGGTTTCACACAGGGCATAATTTATTGATGACTTGGATGAGGGGATAGAGTGCACCCTTAGTAAGTTTGCAGATGACACTAAGCTGGGTGGAAGAGTCGATCTGCTTGAGGGTAGGCAGGCTCTGCAGAGGGACCTAGACAGGCTGGATCGATGGGCAGAGGCCAATGGGATGAGTTTTAATAAGGCTAAATGTAGAGTCCTGCATTTTGGGCATAACAACCTCCAGCAGCGCTACAGGCTTGGGGAGGAGTGGCTGGAAAGCTCCCCAGCAGAGAAGGACCTGGGGGTGCTGACTGACAGCCGGCTGAACATGAGCCAGCAGTGTGCCCAAGTGGCTAAGAAGGCCAATGGCATCCTGGCTTGTATCAGGAATAGTGTGACCAGCAGGAGCAGGGAGGTGATCTTGCCACTGTACTCGGCACTGGTGAGGCCACACCTCGAGTACTGTGTGCAGTTTTGGGCACCGCAGTTTAGGAAGGACATTGAGCTACTAGAGAGGGTGCAGAGAAGGGCAACTAAGCTAATCAGGGGTCTGGAGAACAGGCCTTATGAGGAGAGGCTTAGGGAGCTGGGGTTGTTTAGCCTGGAGAAGAGGAGGCTGAGGGGAGACCTTATCACTCTCTTCAGCTACTTGAAAGGTCATTCTAGGGAGGCGGGTGTTGGCCTGTTCTCCCTTGTGACTAGTGACAGGACTAGAGGGAATAGGCTTAAATTGTGCCAGGGTTGGTTTAGATTAGATATTAGGAAGAATTTCTTTACTGAAAGAGTGTTGAGATATTGGAATAGGCTGCCCAGGGAGGTGGTGGAGTCACCATCCCTGGAGGTTTTAAAGAAGAGGATAGATGTGTTTCTTCAGGGGATGATTTAGGGATAAGAGTAGTGTAGGGCTACCATTTGGACTAGATGATCTTGAGGGTCCTTTCCAACCGTAATTATTGTGTGATCCTTTCTTTCTTTCTAATTGCAGTATGTGGTTAGGTAGAACAAGTCTGAACACTTTCCTTCTTGTCTCTGCAGCTGCTGAGAATTCTGAAGAGGCTGTCTGAATTGCCCGTCACAGTTGGCTTTCTTGTGTCAAGAGCTGTGAAATCTCTCACTGTCATTGTGCCTGTCAAGTCCCAGGGTAATTGTTTGCCATGGAAATGCTGATTTCCCTGGAATGGGATGTGTTGCCTTGGCCACCTTTTTCAGACTGGTGTTGCAGTCAGGCTTTGTGATGAGTTCCTAGAGATTCCAGGCACAGGGAAGGAGAGTGTCAGAACAAGTGTGGAACCATGGAGGACAGTTTGTCATTCTCAGTTCTCCCAAAAGAGCTGGAGAAACAGAAAGCTGAGAGTGACTCATTAAACAGGCTTAAAGAAAAGTGGATTTCTAGAGGCTTAAAATGTCCATAGGGAAGTGCAAAGTCTCCAACATGGATGAAAAATCAATGGGTTTTTCCTCAGATGTTGGGGAGGAGGAAGTGGAATTTGAACCATGCCCTTTGACTTTTACCTCAGTTATGATCAGTCCCCGAAGAAGAGAAAGCAAGCAGTCAAATACTCTATGTCAGCTGGGGAGAAAGACTGAGGGCACAGCAAACAGAAGAGATCCAAAGTCAGTACCAAGCTCAAGCTCAAGACAAAACGGTCCAAGTCACAAGCGGACAAGTGAGAGAAAGGCAGAGGAGAAACTACCAGAGCCTCCTAGCCCTAAGAGGGTAAGGTTTTGAAGGACCTGAAAGCAAACAAAGAAGGTGGGTCAGCTGCCCTTGGTCATCTGCTATCAAGGCTTATTAGTTCTCGCCTTAGAGATGCTGGGCTGTGTTCTGCATTGGGATGTGTCTGTGGTGTCTCAGTGGTACCTTGGTCTGTAACTTCTGGTCCCTGCTGGGAGACACAAGTGTGTTTCCTATGCCCTGTGCTGAGGGCATGGCTTTGTGCTCTAGAGTGGAACTCTGCTGGAAAACAGGGTGAAGAGGCAGGGGAAAAAAGAAATGCAATGGGCAAACTCCTGTGTATCCAGAAATGGGGAGAGTAAAAGACAATGCCTTAAGCTAAATAAAGCATAATGGACATAATACACTTGCTCAGTGTGCAGGATGTCTTTTGATATGAGTCAGCTTAGAATCCAAGTGCATGTCCACCTGCTAGCAAGGTTCCCAAGTCTCATCTCTCAAGTGCTTTTGCTTCTCTAAAATGTCTTTTTTTCACCTATATCAGTATGACAGTTTTGTTAACTCAATCTGTTCATCCCGAGAAGTGAGGGAGAAATGGGAGAACAATTCCTGTTACAATGCAGCTTATTCTAAAATACAGACCTTTTGTGAAAGTTTGAACAATGAGCAGTACTTCTGCTCTCCAAAAGGTATTTTCCTAATGTTAGCATCATTTTAAAATCCTGGTTTGCCATTCATTTTAATAACAAGTGCCTCCTATCCAAGTGTTATAAAATTTATTTGGGAGAAAATTTTCTCCTTTTATTCAAATTTAGAAAAATAACAAAGTCCATAAAAGATAGAAAGATAACAAGTAGGAAGATTACTTACAACACATGTTGGGTGCCCTAGATGCCTAATGATCCCAAAAGCACACCATGCAACCCAATTTCCCTCCTTTTAAAGGGTTCCCAAGTACCACCCAGTCCTCTTATCAGAAGGGGCATTTCCTCTCTTCTAGTTGGCTATTTTGTGTTGAGAGACAGGGCCCTGACCAAAATGGCAGCCTCCATGGCTGACCACATGGCAGGGGGTTTGCTTTATTTACATATATTTCGCAATCCCTTCATTTCCGGACGCATGTTCCCTGATACTTGTCCAGACATGTCCAAGCATCTTACAACTCCACAGTACGCCTATAGGTTAGTAGAAGGAAACCCCTTTGCATGCACCCCCTTATACTGGTGAACCCTGTTTGATCCCCTTGCTTGTAACAAAACAGAAAGTTTATTCCTCACACAAGTTTTATGTTTCCCTCAGTTCGTGAGGTTCTCCTCTCCTCCACTGCTGTGGAGTTTTTACAAGAGGCAAGGAAGAGAAGAGCCAGATCGGGTACATGTGTGTTTGAGATTGAAGAAATGTTTCTGCTAGCTTTCTCTTCTGTTTGTTTTTTTGTTTGTTTGTTTGGTTTGGTTTTGTTTGTTTTTTTTTTTACTTTTCCCTCTAGATATGTGTATTGTTAATCTGCTCTGGGTTCTTGCTGGAGACCTTCAGCACTGAACCTAGCAGGTTAAGAGTGTGGATGGCTCTTACTCAAGGGAGCTGAGTGATTCACATCTTGTATTTTGGCTTCTTTGTTTCAGCATTGTAGACAGAGCCACAGTAATGTGGCAGAAGTGCAGCCTCCCCCTGAGGCTGTTTCCTGGTGCAAGCTGGTTTATTCAAAATACGAAAGTGCAGTTCTGTGCTCTTTGTACGTTGGCAGGGTGTAAGATTATCCTGTATTCTTGGCTTACTGCATGTACATCCTCTCCTTCCTGATACTTTTAGATGTGGTACCAGACAACCCACTGCCGGCAATCAAGGCCAGTTGCCACCCTCCTCCTTCAATTGAGTCCATTACCCGCTCCCAGACAAAGAGGAAAGGTCTGTTGGGTAGAACAATAGATTTGAAATGGGCTGTAGCCATTGTTTGTGTGAGGGATCGGTAGTAGAAAATAGCTGGGTTTAAGTCTTTCTGTTGGGGTCTGGTATACTGCCTCTGATGCCCAGAGCCTAGGTTTTGGAAAAATGTAGCTGCTTTCCCATGTGCTCTAGCAGAACTGAGGAGCATTCTTTAGAGACCCCTCCTGGGGCCTGGGCTTTGGACTTGTACTTCCTGAATCAGGTTGCAGGTCTCTGAGAGAATACTTAGCCCTTTAGATTGCTTCTGGATAATTCCAATTTGGGTCTCTTGTGCCCTTCATCAGAGTGCGCTGTTCTTTTCTTTGTTCCCTTTTTACAAGTCTTTCTCTTTGGACCAGTGCCCCTGTCAGTGGAAGACTGCACAGCCAGTTTTACAGGCCACCCATTGCATTTCAGGACATGAGCGTATTCAGGCTCTAAAACTTCCTGTCTCCCAGAGAAGATGTCTCTCTCTCAGCAGTGTGTGAGTCCTCAGGAACAACATTGACTGTAAGTGCATTTCCTCATCTCTCTTAAAGTCATGTTTCTGTGCAGATATACTGAAATCTGGGTGACTTGTTTGTACATATCCCAGTGATTCACGGAAAATAATCAATAATTTACTCACGGAAAGGTTTATTCTCGGATATCTCCACCAAAATATGCACACCTTGCCGCTTGAGCCGTGCTCTATTTATGCTACAAAGTATTACATATGCAACAGGCTACCATCCACATTCATTAAGTTTCATATACCACCACCCTAGGTCCTCTTTTGTTATACACCAACCCTCTCCAGTCCATCTTTGTATTCAGGAATCGAGATGTCAGATTGGAGATCGGGTCCAGCCAATCTCTCAGTCCCCTCCATCCAGTTTCGATGCTTCCATTCATTTTCTTTGTCTCTGTTCAGTCTTTATCTCTGCAGTTTCTTTTGTGTTGCACCCCACACCCAGATTGTCCCATTACCTAGTATGTTGTCCCATCATCCAGTCTCAGCCATCCTCAGCAAATATACCATGTTAGTTTTCCCTTAATCAATCCCACCTTTTCTATACAGTTAGTAAATTCTTTTACTTAGTTTCTAAAGAGTTCCTTCATGATTAAGGGCCTTTACAAAGTATTTGCCTCATTCAGCTTTTTGTCGAAGTCCATGTAGCTGTCACCTGTGCTTTCGGAGCACCAAAGGAAACACATTCTACGAGGTCCATTCTTTTCCGTGTGGGTGGTCAGCAATACTTGGAATCATGCTGCCCACTTAGGTTCTGGAAGAGAATCTGAAAGGGACTTGACATACACATAATCATCTGGTTCAATATTGTGAATTGGACCATCAATATCTTGAGCTCGGGTCCCCAAAACCAGTTTCTCAATATCCTTAATCTGCTTTTGCAGACATACCACATACTTTGGCAATGATTCTACCCCCACTTGTTCAAACAATCCCTCCTATGTCATAAAAGGTCTAACCATACAATATTTCAAAAGGACTTAATCCCTCTTTGGTTCTGGGTTTAGTCCTGATTCTTAGAGGGGCCAAGGGTAGTGACTGAGGCCAAGTTAATCCATATTCCTGAGTAGCTGGAATCCCAAATCTGGGCCTGTAGCAAGGCCTTTGTCATTTCCCTGGCTTTATTATTTCAGCAAGGGGATGCCTCTGGCCATCCAGAAAAGGTGTCAGTTAATAAGGCCTCAGTTCCCCAATAAGTTTTCCCATGTTCTGCTACTGTCACTGCCATAGCATAGCAGAGGGTATACCCTGTGGGGTTTTTACCCATTTACCTTTATCTATCTTTTCCCTTAAATCCTCAACCAGTTTCTGATCTTCCTTAGAATATTTAGGTTCACAATCCATTTGAATCTTACCATCTGGGATCAAGGATTGTATTTCAACTGTACCTTCTGTAATGGTTTGACCCAGGCTTTTCCTGGTAACCAGTTTGTAACCAGGGAAGTGATCAGGTTTACCCAGTATTCCACACGATTTTACATAACTGGGGGTATAAATACAGAGAGGGAGAGGCCCTCTTTCTCTTTTCCCTTTCAGTGGATCCGAAGACACAGGTTCTCTGCTATCGGTCTCACCCATGCGGAGGAGTCAAGCCTTGCAGGCCTTGTAGGTCTTGAGAGGCAGCTGTTGCTGGCGTCGGTCAGTGCGACTCTGCTATCTTAAGGAGAGTTGTAAGATTCTGTTTTTATTAGTTCTATCCTGGGTTTCGAGTGTACATACCTGTTTTAGTTTCCCTTTTCCCTTTTTTCCCCTTTTCCCCTTTTTTCCCTTTTTCCTTCCCTTTTCCCTTTCCCTTGGGGGGTTCCCTCTACTGTGTGCATAGTATTTTAATTGTGTATAACTGCTATATATATAAATATAAAGACTTTTGACATAATTTGGGTTGTTTCGGGCTCTTTAGTTTCTCTAGTAGGTTTTTTTTTTTCCTTAAACTCTGAGAGGAAAAGTGGGGGGAAGGATTTCACTGTACTTTTGGGCATTTGGCAGGGAGCCAGGTCTAAACCATCACACCTTCCTCTCCCACCCTCTTTGCCTCTTGGTCTGCCATTGAGTTTCCCACCTCTTGAGCAGATGAACCTATCTGGTAAGCTTTACAATGCATGATGGCAACCTTCACAAGTAGTTGGACCGCTTCTAGTAGTTTGAGGATTTCTTCTGCGTGTGATTTTCTTTCCTTTAGCTAGTTCCAAGGCTCAGGTTAAAGCTATGACATCTGCCTTTTGCGCAGAGGTATTGGAGGGTAGGGCTTTGGACTCTATTACCTCACCTGTGATTGTCACTGCGTACCCAGATTTTTGCGTCCCTTGTCGGACAAAGCTGCTCTCATCCGTCCTCAGCATCCTCCAGTGGTTCTTCCTTAAGGTCTGGTCAGCTGGAGTATACTGCCTCCATGGTTTCCAAACAGTCACGGGACACTTGGTCTCCAGAGTTCCCACAGAGAAAAGATGCTGGGTTGACAATGTTAGTGACCACCACCTCCACATCATCCTCCATTATAGCCTGGTATTTGAGGAATTGCTGGGATGATAACCAATGCCCTCCTTTCACCTCCAATACAGCTGAGTCCTAAGGCGGGTGCTCTCATTAACTCTGATTCTAACTGATGAAAAAGCCCTACCTGTTTCTTCATCCCAAATAATATTCTTGGGACTAGATTTTAAAAGTTCATAAAGTGGTTTTACTAAAAGTCCACAATCAACACCAGCCAGTCATGCCTAGGAAAGTTTGGAGTTCTTTTACCGTCTAAGGTCTGGGAGTCTTGCAAATGGCCTCTTTCCTTGCAGTCCCCAGGGTTCATTGTCCAGCTGTGATCTCGTATCCCAGGTAGATCACCTGTTGCTGTGCAATTTGGGCCTTCTGTGGGGAAACTCGATAGCCATTAATTCCAAGAAAATTCAGCAAGCTAACTGTCCATGATACACATAGTTCCTTGGTTTCTGTAGCTGCCAGTAAGTCATCCACATACTGTAAAAGGACCCCAGCTCCGGGTGGACATTCCCAATGTCTTAACCCTTGGGGTAATACTGTCCAGGTGAGCTGTGACCTTTGTCCGGTCTGAGGATTTTCCCACTTGAAGGCAAAGAGCATTTGACTTTTTGGGCTTAAGGGTAGGCAGAAGAAGGCATCCTTCATATCCAATACAGTGAACCAGGCCAATTCTGGTATCAATTTAGTTAATAATGTATAAGGATTTGCCACAACTGGGTGTAGATCTTGCATTACCCGGTATTTCCCATCTGGTTTCTTTACTGGCAAGGTGGGAGTCCCTGACCTCATCCGGAATGCCAGCTTTAATAGGCATATCAATAAGTGCTAAGCTTAATATCTCAGCCAATTGTTGATCTCTTACCTTATCTGTTTTCCTTTTTCCAAATTTAATTTCTGCCCCCAATTGTTCTAGCAAATCCCGTCCCAGCAAGGAGATCGAGGAGTTTGGCATTTACAAGAATTTATGTAATCCAATTCCCTTTCCTAATTTGTATTTTAAAGGTTTCAAAATAATAAGCCTTTTCTTTTTGACCAGTGGCTCCCCTTACCGTTACAAAATCATCACCCATGGGTGTCAAAACTTGATTAAGAACAGACAGTACAGGCCCAGCATCCATTAAAAACTATTTTACTTTCATTACTCCCCAGCTTTATTGCAACCAGAGGGCCTGCCAGTCCCCATCAACATGGTCCTGCATTCCCTCCCTCCCCATTCTTGACCATTGTTATTAATTTCTAAACAACAAATAGAATCTAAGTTTACCACAAACACCTCCCTCCTCAGCTAGCAGGTAGTCGAGAACCACATGAAATGGGTTCTCTAGTACTGCTAATCTGTTTACCAGGATCCCAAGTGATAAGCCTGTACCACATTCAGGGGGCTTTCCCACTTTTGTCCACTGCCACTCACCCTGTGTATTCTCTCACAGTAAAACAGGGATGCTGCCCCTTTAAACTCCTCTCCTCTTTTCCCTTTAAGTGATGTACTAGGATGTTGCAGGCTTCCCTCTAAGATTATTACATTTTGCAAGCGCCGGATATTAACTGTGCAACTTGTTCAACTAGTAGGGGGAGTTACTGTAAAAACTTCCAAATTATTGTACCCTTCTTTGCCACACGAGACCTTAAGCAGACTCATGACTGTTGGTTGTTAACTGTCTGGGGCTGCTGTTTTCAGACTCAAAGCCCTCCAGATTAGGTTAAAAACCCCTCACTCCACCAAGAAAAAGAACACCTCACTCCACCAAGAGAAAAACCCACCCCACTCCACCAAGAAAACCTCACTCCACCAAAAAAATCCTCACTCCGCCAAAATTAACAAACAGTGTAATTAAAACAACGAAATGATTTTACACTGTTACAGGCTCTCAGATTTGCTGTGTGAGCATATATGCTGCCATAGGTATTAGCCTCTACAAATCGAAAAGCACTCAGGCGACAGGACTGGGCCACTCGTGGATCTTGTGCTTAATCATCCAGAGGCCCATTGCCACCAATGAAAATGGTGGCACGCAAACAAGTCATGTTTGCCTGTATCACTCACAAGACCCCAGCTGCTTCATAACGCAGCATCGGCTGGTTTGTTCCCAGCCATTGTCTCCTTAAAAAGGTGCTGACAGCTCTCAGCCAGGCATTCCGGTCCCCATGCCGCTGCAGCGCTACCCCCCTCTCCAAACGAAAAAGCTGCGGGGTGTGTGGGTGTGATGGTTTGGACCTGGCTTTCTGTCAAATGCTCAAACCCACAGTGTAAGCTTTCTTCCCTCCCTCCCTTCCTTCTCAGAGTAATGAAAAAAAAAACCTATAGAACAATTAAAGAGTCCAAAATAATTCAAATTATATTAGAGATTAATACATTTATCTATATAATACCATATACCAAGAAATACCATACATAAAGTAGAGGGAACCCCCAAAACACCCCCCTGGGAAGGGAAAGGGAAAGGGAGAGGGAAAGGGAAGAAGGGACAAGGGGGAAAAAAAAACAAAACAAAGAGGACAAAAACTGAAACAGATATGTAAGTTTTAAGAAAATAAATCTCACAACTATTCTTGAAGTTCAGGAACCGCTGCTCCCAAGGCCTACAAGGCCTCTCTCCCCCACACGGGCAGGACTGATAGCGTCTCTGTGTCCACCGGAAGGAAGAGAGCGAGCAGGCTTCTGCTCTTCTTATTTGTACTCCTAGTTACGTGAAATTGCATGGAATACTGGGAACTTCTGACCACTTCCCTGGTTACAAGCTGGTTACAAGCTGGCTACCAGGGAAGTGGCCTGGGCAAAACCATTACAGTGGGGGGGCGGGGTAAGGAAAAACAGCAATGGCATGCGCAGGCTTAAGCACTGTTTGATTCCCAGTCGGGAATCAAGAAAATACTTTCAAATGAAAATAATAAACTTTATTCCTTAACTTTATTGCAGACAACACTCTGCAAATCATGTCAGTTTTCTCCAAGCACACTCAGTACCATACACTGAGGGTCAAGTGTTATGCATTTCAAAACCAAAAATCATACAACCCTTCCCCACCTGTAGGGAAGACTCTCTCATCACCCATGTTTCACAGGCAGTGGGGGGGGGGTTGGGGGGTACAGTCATCTTAGGGCACGTAGGCAGATTTCCTAACCCCCTATTTCCCTAAGAGGTTCACACGTAATGGGTGAGTAAATGAGAAAAGACAGATGGGGGTAGTCATCTTAAGAAAAGCTATATGCAAAGCAGGTTTCCCATCTCTGATACTTCTCTTTAGAGGTGCTCATGTACAAAAACAACCAAACAATCAAATGGGGACAGTCGTCTCAGAGATATTACACACAAAGCAGGTTTTCTATCCCCGAACTCTTTGAGAGGTGCTTACGTCAAAAACAAACCAAGCTGGGAAGGTGCAAACCATTTCAGGGAGGCGAGTTAAAGCAAATTCTCGCACTTAAAAGCCCCTGAGTGACAGGCATGGCTGCGAGGGTGGATTCCCCTGGTCCCCATCAGTCTTCATCAACATGGGCCTGTATTCCTTCTTTTCCTGTTCTCCCTGGACATTCATTTTTATATGTCCAATACCACAGGATGAACAACACCTTTTTAACTTAGCAGCTTCTTCCTTTTTACCCTCTTTCTCTAGGGCTAATACCAGGAGATATTCTCATTACCCCTTCTGTCTCACCAGCTGCTGCTTCCTTCCAGTGAGTTAGGATACAACCCAGGGGAGTCCTTCTTGGGACCTCTTTACCCTGTTTGTTTCCCATCCCACAGGTTACCCACAACAGATTTCCCCAGGAACCATGAGTTCACTTTTCAGAGACCCAATACCCACACCAGCTTTTGCCACAGTACTCGCACCCCCACAAGTGCTTTGTCTATCTCTGGCCATGCTCTTCGCAGAGATACGGAAACGCGGATTTAGACTCCCTCTCGCTTCGTACTTTTAACTGTACTTCTCATACACACACACAATCATAAATCACACAATTTTCATGATAATCATGACAAAACAAAACAAAATTGTTACTATACAGCACTGTTAGATCTTAGGTTTCTTTCTTGCCAGGGAGTACGAACCCAGTTTCTTTCACAAGAGACAACTCCTCTCAGCACTATGCTAACGAGAAAGCTTTGCTTAAGTGGTGTCCTACTAGCAAGAGTGTTTTGCTTTAAGCACTTTAAACACAGCACTTTCCCAGAGCCCTAAAGACACTATATAGCAGACGTTTAAACCAAACAGGGAACAATTTACAGCGACAACAAATAGTAAGCAATAGCTATGAAGACACAAAGGATTGCTGCAGAAGTTATAACAAAAATTACAACTGTAGTAGCCGTACTCCTTGAAATCACAAGTAACAAATCATCATCATCATGGCTAGGCTTTGCGAACGAAGACTTGGGAAGGGCTCTACCCATGTTTGTTGCAAAAACTTCTCACAAGTAACAAATAAAATCACAATAAACAACCACACTTCTCAAGACCACCTTTAGATCTCACCCTTGAGACCACCTCCAGACCTGACACTGGTGACCACCAACCAAGGGGGGGCAAATTAGCGCATCACCATGTTAGAAAATTTATTTCAGAGAAAATTTCTCCTTTTATTTAAATTTAGAAGGATAACAAAGTCCGTAAAACAAAGAAAAATAAAAGTAGGAAGATTACTTACAACACGTATTGGGTGCCCTAGTTGCCCGACGATCCCAAAAGCACACCCCGAAATCAAATTTCCCTCCTTTTAAAGGTTTCTCAAGTCCCACCCTGTCCTCTTAACAGAAGGGGTGTTTCTTCTCCTCCGGGTGGCTATATTGTGTTGAGAGGCGGGGCACCGACCAAAATGGCAGCCTCTAGGCCGAGCACATGGCCAAAATGGCAGCCTCTGTGGCCGACCACATGTCAAGGTGTTTGTTTTATTTATATATATTTCACAATCCCTTCATTTCCGGCAGCGTCCCTCCCTTCTGATCGGTTGTGTTGTGTCGGGAGGCAGGGCCCTGACCAAAATGGCAGCCTTCATAGCCAACCACATGGTAGGGGTTTGCTTTATTTGCACATATTTTGCAATCCCTTCATTCCCGGCAGCATGTTCCCTGATACTTGTCCAGACATGTCCAAGTATATTACAACTCCAAGATACACCTATAGATTAGTAGAAAAAACCCTTTGCATGCACCCCCTTATGTTGGTGACCCTTGTTTAATCCATTTGCTTGTAATAAAACCGTATATTTATTTCTCACAACCACGCGTGAGACATCTCTCTACGGCTTACTGGTACCCCATCCTCCGGTTTCAGAATATTCCTGTTCCGTGGATTTAGATGGTCCTTGTCTACCCCTGCAGTGATCGGGTGAGCGAGAGAGTCCTTCTGAGCATTCTCGGGGTGCACCAAAGGTGTTCCACTCTCACTCGGTCCTGCAGCAGGGCAGAGAGTGTGCGTTCATGGTTGCCAAATTGATTTAAGGAAGTTAATCAATATTTTACTCACGGAAAGTTTTATTCTTGGCAACGGGTGTGCAGGGGATATCTCCACCAACATACGCACACCTTGCCACTTGAGCCGTGCTCTATTTATGCTACAAAGTATTACATATGCAACAGGCTACTGTCTTCAAAGTATTACAGGTGTACAGTTGAAACTACCAACGCAGCTACAAAGTATTACATATGCAACAGGCTACCATCCACATTCATTAAGTTTCATATACCACCACCCTAGGTCCTCTTTTGTTATACACCAACCCTCTCCAGTCCATCTTTGTATTCAGGAATCGAGATGTCAGATTGGAGATCGGGTCCAGCCACTCTCTTAGTCCCCTCCATCCAGTTTCGATGCTTCCATTCATTTTCTTTGTCTCTGTTCAGTCTTTATCTCTGCAGTTTCTTTTGTGTTGCACCCCACACCCAGATTGTCCCATTACCTAGTAGGTTGTCCCATCATCCAGTCTCAGCCATCCTCATCAAATATACAATGTTAGTTTCCCCTTAATCACCAGCAGCATGTTGCTTGGAGCAAGTGAACAGCTTGTCTCAAGGCAAGCCAGCTAACATAGAACAGATCCCACAGAAGGCCCAGGTGATACAGAAATCACCATCGAGGATGCTTTCACAGAGTTCTAAAGCACTGGAAATAATGGTAAACAAAGCCCTGTTCAGGCACTTCTTAACTTGGAGATAACGCTGCTTGATGAATCCCTTGCACCTACAGTTCCTTTCTCCTTTCCCCCTTACTGTGCAGTGTTGTGCAGTGCTCTAGTTTTTTCCACTGCCTTCCAAGGTATCAAGGCCTTTCCTTATGCTGTCAGCATCTTGCTTCTCTCTAGCAATCCACAAAGTGGGCGGTGTGCCTTTCTCTGTGCTGGACCCAGTACTGGAGAGATGCATCCCAAACCAGCTGTATTGCATTGAGGAACATAATCATGTGAGCGCCTTGAACTGGGGAAGGGATGGTAACATGTGGGAGTGATGTCCTGTCCCCATCTGCAATAGCAGAAGAGTAAAGAACAGTCTTTCTAACAAGAGGTGCCTTTTGCTAGTCCTGAGTTTCTGGATTTATCATCTACCCATCTCTTGCTGATAGTTGGCCCCTAAGCTCTCCAGACCTCTGTGGTATTCCAGTGACACTGGCACTAGCTGGTGCTGAGGGAGAGGGCAGTGAAGATGTACAGAAGGATCCCAGCTTACACATGAGTTTGTTTCAGGTCCTCATTTTGAATATGGATCAGCTATGGCACAATCAGTGTCTCCAAGACTTCAAGAACAAGAAGCCAGAAGAATTTGAGTCCTGGCAGGAGAGGTACCCTTGACTTGATGTCTTCATGATGCATGAGAGCAGAGACAGTTCATTTTGATACAGAACATCCACTCAGCTCATGTAAAGTAGAGCTGAATGATCAGAGAGGGGTCTGGGAATGCTGCCTAGGGGATATATTTGTGTGGGAAAGGTCTTTAGGAGTGGCTGTTTTAAATCTAGTCCAGCTTAGTAGCTGCTTAGCTCTCTTAATGTCGTGGCCTTTGTTTCATGGCTCATCAGGCTCCCGATTTCAGCCATAGTGTTGTTGAGGCAGACTATCCCTAGCAGTAGTTTACAGCAGGAACGTGTAAAGCTGTGGAGGAACCTCCTCTTCTGGCTCCTCTGGGCTGGGGTTGAAGAAAACCAGGGTGGGGAGAAGTGTTCCTGTTCTTTTGGTGGACAGAATGAGAACTACTGACCTGATCAGTCTGATTTCTCACAGCCTATTTTGTGACTGCAAGAGGTTCAGAGAGCTTAGGGAGGAGGCTTGAGAGCCTCTAGAACTTTGGAGTGGATGGACTGGGAGAGGTGGCTGAAGCTTGCTGTAAATAAGACAAGCCCTGAGGAGCCTTCTTTACTGTAAGCTAGATCTAAGCAATGTTTCTCTTTCGCCTTGTACAGGTAAAGTGGCCAAAATGGTGTTTTTGAGCTCTGGAGCAAAGGCCCCTCAGGATGTACAAAGCAGACTTGGAGTTTGGAAATGGAGGACCTATTCTGCCAGTGAAGACCAAGTGAATGTTTCTCTAGCATTTTTTGTTGAGAGTCTCTTTCCTGTGGGCTCCTGACAGTTTCCTCCTGAAGCTCTTTGTCCTGTCAGAAAAGGATAGTGTGAGTGGAAGGTCCTTTTGCAGTAAAATACACCAACTCCCGAGTCCTCAACAGCAGATTCCTAGGGGATTCTGTCAAATACCTCCCCAAACAGCATAATGTTTGCTCTCTCAAAATGCAGAGTAGCAACTCTGCTGTCCTTTTATTCTCATTATACCGACAATTTTAGACTCAACCAGTTAAAGAATTGTGACTAAAACTAAGACTAAGGCTTCCACCCAACGGCACTTGCACCCACACCCCCTGATAGGTGCCTGTAGGGGCTAGGGGCACCTTAGCCCTCCTTAACCCTTTCCCTCCACAGGAGGAGATGGGAAGGATGGTTGGGGTGGGGCAGAACATGCGGACCCCCTACATTGCCTCCTGGGAATGTCCTTAGCAACCAAGAGACAGAAAGAACCACAGTGCTGCCACCACTGTAGCTCCCAGGTCCCCCCAGCACTACAGCTGCTTCAGACTTTTGATTTTCTTGAAACCTTCTATCCTTAAGGTAGGGACTGACCATGACTCATTCAGCCCAGGGATGCTCTTGGGGGCAAGATCAGAGGTGACCACCTTCCATCACTCTTGTGTCTCTTTCAGGTGCAGCAGCCAGCCTCAATTGGCCAGTCAGGAGCAGCTCTTCTCCACAGCCTGGGCACTCTTGGAAGGAGTGGCACCCCAGACCCCCTATGCACCATCAACGTGACACCTCTCTGTTCTGGCACGCCAGCACCTTTGGCGCCTTCAGCATCCCCAACCCCCTGCATCCCCAGCACACCCCATCCTTGGCAGTTTTGGTAAGGGGGCTTCAGCATGCCCAAGCAAGTGTCCCTGCCTTCATCTGGGTGATGCATGCCCAGTCAATCCAATTTTCAGAGACTCTCCCAAATATTGCGTCTCTCTCTCCTGTTTCATGTCCTAGAAGTGTGTCCCTGATTTGCAACCCCATCCCACTGGCACAGCAGCACACCTCTCAGGGAGTGCCCTTGCCACAAGTTCCCCACATGCATAGAGCTAAGGGATGTTAGAGATGGGGCTGGCCTCAGAGAGCATCTCTGGAGGGTGCCCCAACCCCAGCACAGCTTCTTCTCACCTATACAGGTCTACAGAGAGCTTCATGTAGCTGCTTCTCGGACCCCAGGGTCTTCCACATCCTGTGAACAAGCACCTCTACTGAACACCACCATATTTTGCCATGGCACACCTCTGCTGGGTGCTGCCAAGTGGGACCCTGGAGGCTGAAGGACCCTGGCAGCCTGGGCAGCCCCAAGGAACTCCCAGCACCAACTGCAACACCTTGCAATGCCCAAGGAGGTGACTTTTGAAAAGGCCACAAGGCTCTTTGATTTCTCTTTGGATGAGGTGGGTGACAGTCAGGATGGTCCCAGCAGCAGCCCCCTGCCTGGGGACCCCGAGGACACTGGTGCAGCCAGACTCCTCTGCAACGTTGCCTTGCTCTCACTGCCTGACAAGCTCTTTAGCACTGACTGCAGTGTCCCCGAAACCACCAACACCATCCCAAGCCTCGAAGAAATCTTTGGCATTGGGATGGAAGCTCAAGAGCTTTGGAAGGACGTGGGGATAGGCCTGCCACCATCCCAGCCTACCGTGGCAGAAACGTGCACACACATGCTCCCACACACCTGCTCCCCACGCACACATGCTCCCATAGGTGCGCTCCCAACGTACACACGCTTGCACACGTGTGCTCCCTGTGAATGCACACACACACACGTGCTCCTGGTGCCCATGTGTGTTTGAAAGGGCAGGACACTAGAGTGTTGTACTCCCTCTTCAGCATCAGACAGAGAAGCTGGGCCTTGACTCTCCCTGTACATGCCATTCGATTGATACAATATATTATTGTAGCTGAACTACCAAAAGGCATGTTATTAATGATAAATATAAAAAGCCATTACATGAGGATTGCTTAGAATGATTTCTAACCCAACACCTGAAGTTGAAGACCCAGACCTCTTTGTGAGGTAGAACTTGTTGGGTTTACAGGTCTAGCTGATATCATCTACTTTTCCCTCTTTGCAATACATATCAAGAACCCTTTCAGAATTCCTAGAACTTAACTTTCAGCTGATAATAAAGACAATCTGACAGCTCTGGTTTTAAATGTGAAACCAAAACCAGAAAAAGTGTTCCTCTGTTGTGAAACAATCTTGCTTCTCAACCTCAATAACTATGATCCAATATGCTGCAATTTTTATTTTCCTTCTAACTGACTAAAGGTGACACAATTTAGGGTTTTCTTCACTTTTCACAAAGAGAATGGCCTTCTCCTGAAAAGGCAATAAACTGGCTTCCAGTTTCTTCCGGGAAAATGGAAAAAGGTTGTTACATCTTTGCTCACTGCTTACATGTGAAGAAAGCTGAACAATCCTTAGAAAAAAAACGTTCAATCAGAGCAACAACAGACTGCAGACATTTCATATCCTTAATCTACATCATAACTACTTTCTTCCTGAAAATAAAGTACAAGCATTTCAGTGTCCTTTCAGCCAAATGAAACATGTAAGCACTGGCTTACTAAACTTCCATCAGGCCAGTCTGGTTACAGCAGCAAGCAAGGACATCAGAGGTTGCTTTCACCCAACTTTAACCACTTTTTAACTACTACCTTTTGAACAGAAGTGCACTGTGAAAAAACAGGTATGGAGAGAGAAGCCACAGACTTGGACAGTAGTTCTAATTCTGTGCAAAACCGGGAAGGATCCACCTCTATTTACCTCTTTGAATTTCTTAACTGGTGGATGTGAGTTTCTAAGAAAAGTGATTCTACCAATCTTCAAGTCATAGTTGGGTATTCCTCTGGAAAAGAAGCATAAAAATATCAAGGAAGAGGAAATTTTATACTTATACTTACCATCCAGTTGAACACAGTGAAACCTATTCTGTCTCTTTCAGTATTGTATCATCATTGGCTGTAAATTACCAAATAATTCTATAGTTAAACCACTGAATTATTTTCTGAAGGAAGGCATATGTCTCTTGAAGGAAATAATCAGATACAGGAGCTACTATAGAACCTTGTCTGTGGGCATGTTTCCACATAGCCTGTGATTTCCACAGGGCAATGGACAGTTCAAGTTTTTTACTGCAACAGGCCTACATGACAGAGCACCACAGGAACCACATCCCTGCACACAGCCACAAAGTCTGAGTTTAAAAGTTTCCTACTAAGAAAAAAATACAAAACCAAAACCAAATGAAATCCCCATGTGTCTTGGCTTTGGTTATGGAGCCAACTCAAAAAGATTTCACTCTACCACCAAATTTAAGAGTATAAAATTGGCAGAGTTCTGTGCATCACTTGATGCAGCCCACAGTCCAGACTAGACCTGCTTCATCTCCCCATTTATCTTCTACAGAACTAGAGCTGGTTGAGAGAGTTTTGGCAACATTAACTTAGGATCTGCACCTTAAGTAGTCACGGATGTCAAAGCCAGTCTAGAAGTGATCCTTCACTTGCTGACAACTGAATGAAACAGACATACCTTCGAATGTCTACCGACAATGGACTAGGCGCAACACCTTCCTTCTTGCCATCCAATCTATACCCGGGACCAGAGAATGCCTATAGACATGACAAGTTTTAATTTAACCACATCTTGTACTTGAAAGAACTCTGTATGGAGATACTATTTTCTGTAAAATCTTACTATCATCTTTATTCAATTCTTTGACTCATCATATTTCTTTTTAGTATCTGTAAGAAGCTGATGACTGAGACGTATAGGTGTGTTTCAGCGTCCTGTCTCCGGACTCCCCCTTTAAGGACAGCAACTCAGTGGAATCAGCATTTCTGACACTGTTTTCCTTGTTGCCTTTAACACAGCTTCTCTGCTACCATCACTGTGAGGTTACCTGGAGCCTTCAAATACAGGTGGAGCCTTCAAATACAGGTGCAGCCTTCCTTTTGGCCAGGCTTATGAAGAAGCAGAGTGATGAAGAAATCTGCATGTTTAATTACTGCATTTCTTAATTGCAGATTTTCAATCAAAGATGCAGCCATGAAAGACCCAAGCTGCAGCACTACAAGCCCAAGCATCATTAAGTGAAGATGTCATTATAAATTGTCATTCTCATGAAGATGACAGTCCCTTTTTGGAGTACATATGGATGCAAAATGAAGAGGAATCACCATCTCCTGAGGGGTGATCCCCCCTTCCCGCTGTCCACTCAGCCCACAGCCACAGCAGTGGCCCTGTCTCACCTGTAGAATCATTTCATTGTTATGGTTGTAAAAGACGTCTGAGATCATTGAGTCCAACTGTTAACTTAGCAATACCGTGCTCACCACTAAACCATGTCCCCAAGTACCACACTTACACCTTTTTGGAACACTTTCAGTGACAGTGACACCACCCTGGGTAGCCTGTTCCAATGTTTGATAAACCTCTCAGTGAAGAAATTCTAAGATCTAAACTGAACTTCGCCTGGCACAACTTGAAGCCATTTCCTCTTATCCTATAGTTTGTTACTTGGGAGAACAGACCAGCCTCCACCTCACTACAACCTCCTTTCAGGAAGTTGTAAAGAGCGAGAAGGTCTCCCCAAACCTCATTTTCTCCAGGTGAAACAAACCCAGTTCCCTCAGATGCTCCTCACAAAACTTTTGCTCCAGACCCTTGACCAGCTTTGTTGCTCTTTTTGGACATGCTCCAGCACCTCAATGTCCTTCTTAGAGTGAGGGGCCCAAAACTGAACCCAAGATGCAAGGTGTGCCCTCACCACTGCTGAGTACAGGTGAGGGACAGTCACTCTCTTAGTCCTTCTGGAAACACTACTGCTGATAGAAACATAGATGTTGTTGGCCTTCTTGGCCACCTGAGCACACTGCTGGCTCATTTTCAGTTGCTGTCAACCAACACCGGTATGTCCTTCTCTGCCAGGCAGATTTCCAGCCACCCTGGCCTGGAGTGTTCATGGGGTTGTTGTGACCCAAGTGCAGGACCCAGCACTTTGCCTTGTTAAACCTCATCCTGTTGGCCTTGGCCCATGAATCCAGCCTATCCCTTTGTAAAGCCCCCTACACTCCAGCAGATCAACACTTCTGCCCAATTTAATGTCATCTGCAAACTAACTGAGGATGCCCTTGATCCCCCCATCCAGATTATTGATAAAGATATTAAGCAGGACTGGCCCCAATACCGAGCCTTGGGGAACACCACTTGTGGCTGGTGACAAAACTGATTTCATTTCATTCACCTTTACTCTTCATCAGTCAATTTTCTACCCAGTGAAGAATACACCTGTCTATGCCATCAGCAGCCTGTTTCTCCTGAAGCATGCTGTGGGTGGTGGTATCAAAGGTTTCACTAATCACGGAATCATAGAATCATCTGGGTTGGAAGGGGCCTCCAGAGGTTATCTACTCCAACCCCCCCGTAGTGAGCAGGGACATCCCCAACTAGATCAGGTTGCTCAGAACCGTGTCTAGCCTCACCTTGAATGCCTCCAGGGATAGGGCCTCAACGACCTCCCTGGCCAACCTGTTCCAGTGTTCCACTACCCCCATGGTAAGGAACTTTTTCCTAATACCTAATCTAAATCTACTCTTCTCTAATTTAAAACAATTATCCCTTGTCCTTTCGCTACAGGCCTTTTTAATGGACAAATAGACAACATCCGCACCCACCAAGAGGGTCATCTTGTCACAGGTAGAGATCAGGTTAGTCAAGCAACACCTGCCTTTTATACCCCCATGATGGCTCCTGCCAGAAGAGCCGCTTGTGCAGTTCCCGGATAGGGCCATAGGGAACATCCGCCCGGTGCGGGAGAGGCCGCGCCCGCACTCCAAGAGAGCGCGGGGGGGGTCGGTCCCGGGAGGAGAAGGGAGGGGGCAAAGGGACCACCTTTGTCGCTTGCCGCCAGCAGCCGCAGGCTCGTGGCCTCTCGCCAAGCTGCAGCACCCTGCCATGGACCGTCGGGCAGGGGTGGCGTGCTTTGCCGAGCCGAGCTGTGGAAACGCTTAAGGGAGGAGGCAGCAGCCGTACGCCGTCCCCCCCCTTTTCTACCGCCTCCCTGGGGGACTTTTCCTGCCACAGACCCGTGAGGAGACCGTCCCGTCCCGGCGGGGGCCTGCGGGGAGACCCGGCCTCCCATTAGGGAAGGTTCCTCTGAAGAATGCTTGTCGCACCTTTTCGTCTGCGGGCGTTGGTGGCAGCTCTTGACTTTCGTCGCAGCCTCCGGAGCGCCGGCGCGGTTCTACGAGAGGTTCGCTATGCTCGCCTCCGCCTTGTGGTGTCGCCGTACCCCAGACAGGCCTTGCTACATACCTCATACCTTTGGCACGGATCGGTTAAGTTAAATTTTATAGAAAAAATATTTCAGTTTACTTTGTTATTTTAAAGGAAAATTATTTTCAGGAGTCACGTTACTATACTTGGTATTGAATCGTGGCTGTGTTTTATTAATAAAAATATGACTAAAAAACCTGACAAGTTTTAAACCCATAAAATACTTTTCTTTCTGGTTTTCCTCCCTAAGCCCGCAGACTTAACTACAGCATACTGATACACTGATACTGATACTTATTTGTTAGGCTGAAAGCTCGTTGGTGCTGCAGGTCTGAGGATTAAGCAGAATATTGGAGTGTGTGAAGGATGGCACAGAAACTGACTCTCCAAATGCCATAATGTTGTAGAAGGTCTCATCAAGGGCAACAAGTAGAGAAGGAAGAAGCAGTTGCTGTGAGATAACTCATATGAGTTGATATGTGAGTTGCTATGAGATATGTGTAAGTTTGTGTGTTTTTTTATTTTTAACTTGTTTTCATGGTAATGGGGCTTATACAATTGAGTGTTTTAACAGGGTGCTCAGAACACAGATGTGGAGCTATTGTACAGCACACAACACTGTGCTTCTTTATTAGTTGCTGGAGTTTATCAAGAGCTCTTGCCAGAGCTTGCCCAGCAGTACTAAACCCAGGCCTGCAGATGGGAATGCATCAAGGGTTTAGAGAAGTGTATAGGGTGGTGCCTGGAAAGACTCCATGCCTCTGCTCAAAAAGGGAGAGCATGTCAGGGTGTCTAGAATATGTACAAAAATGAGATATACAAAAAAGAACTGTCTGAAAAGGCTGCCCAACAAGGTATCATAACAACACATTGATGTCACAGAAAGACACAAGAGTGTGTTCCCCACATATGACCGCACCTCCCCAATGTGAGATTCTCTGAAGTGACCAGCATGTCCCAGCTTACCACCTTTTCCTAATAAGGACCCAAGCAAGGAAGCAATGGGGCAAGAACTGTTCAGGGAGCAGCTTGGCCCCATAGAATGGGAGGACTGGGAAACAGCAGTAGTCAGAAAGGGCCGAGACTGTCCAAGGAAGCATGATGCAAGGGCTGAAGAGGCCAGGCCAGGCACTAGCAGCACATACATGCACAGATGGCCTGTCTCTCTTGTGGGAATTGTCTCAGAGGTACAACTGCAAAGAGCTCCCCAGTTTTGTGCTTCCCACAGTTTGTCCTGGTGAGCACCTGCTCCCCTAAGAACATCTTTCTCCCATCCAGAGAAGTGACCTTGGTCTCATGGGAGAAAAGAGGAGAAAAACAGGGACTGCAGCAGGTACCAGAGAGTGAGAGTCTGCAGCCACACCTGAGCAGTCCAGCTCATGTCTGTCTTACCCTGGTTCTGACTTGAGAGTGTTTCTTAGCCTAAACATAGCTCCTGTTGCAAGAGGCAGAAAGCCATGGCCTCTCTATGCTCTCCACCCAGCACAGTTGATGCAGTTTCTCAGATGGAGCTCTGTTGGGAACATGCAGCCACCCAGGCATCAGACTGCAGGCTATGCCCTGCTCTTTCTTACACCTGGTACAGAATGGCAGCAATGAGCACTCCCTTGGGAGAAGCACCCAGGTAGTGGAACTCCTCTGCTTCCATGTGACAGAGCTCTGAAAGGAGGTGAATAGGTTGAGAAGCATCATGAAGTGTGTTACTTCTCCAAACTAAGAAGTGATAGGACTAGAGGAAATGGTTTCAAGTTGCACCAGAGAAGGTTCAGATTAAATATTAAGAAGAATTTCTTCACCGAGAGGGTTATGAAGCGTTGGAACAGTCTACTCAGGGAGGTGGTGGAATCACCATGCCTGGAAGTGTTCAAAATACATGTAGATATGGTGCTTGGGGAAATGGTTTTATGAGTGCCCACAGGGAAAGCCAAAGGATCCAGGCACTTGTAGAGTGCACACAGATTGCCCCGTGGGGCACTGAAAGACACACTCAGGGGCTCAGGTGCCTCCAGAGTGACTCCCAGGGCTCTAGGGATCAGAAAAAGCCACACCAATGACTCTGGCCTTGCAGTGAGAGACATGCCAAGGGTTTGGGGTATCTCCCCTATGATGAACGTGACTGACGAATGAGAAGACTGAAGTACTTGACAATGGTTTTGCCTCAGTCTTCACTGGACACCTCTCTTCCCAGAACTATTAAGTGGATGGACTGTAGGACAAGGTCTAGGGGAACAAAGTCCCTCCGACTGTAAGAGATCATGTTTGGGACCACTTGAGGAACCTGAATATACGTAAGTCTATGATACTTCACAGAATCACAGAATCACAGAATCTCAGAATCATTACGGTTGGAAAGGACCCTCAAGATCATCTAGTCCAAATGATAGCCCTACACTACTCTTATCCCTAAATCATCCCCTGAAGAAACACATCTATCCTCTTCTTTAAAACCTCCAGGGATGGTGACTCCACCACCTCCCTGGGCAGCCTATTCCAATATCTCACCACTCTTTCAGTAAAGAAATTCTTCCTAATATCTAATCTAAACCAACCCTGGCACAATTTAAGCCCATTCCCTCTAGTCCTGTCACTAGTCACAAGGGAGAACAGGCCAACACCTGCCTCCCTGGAATGACCTTTCAAGTAGCTGAAGAGAGCCATCAGGTCTCCCTTCAGCCTCCTCTTCTCCAGGCTAAACAACCCCAGCTCCCTAAGCCTCTCCTCATAAGGCCTGTTCTCCAGACCCCTGATTAGCTTAGTTGCCCTTCTCTGCACCCTCT
>VWZX01002201.1:0-10905 GCA_013399015.1 Galbula dea | reverse complement strand
ATCGACACTCCCACCCAGCTTAGTGTCATCTGCAACCTTATTAAGGGTGCACTCTATCCCCTCATCCAAGTCATCAATAAAGATGTTAAACAGGAGAGGCCCCAGCACTGACCCCTGAGGGACACCGCTCGTGACTGGCTGCCAACCGGACTTGACTCCATTGAGCACAACTCTCTGGACTCGGCCATCCAACCAGTTTTTTATCCAGCCAAGCGTGTGCCCATCCAAGCCACAAGCAGCCAGCTTCTCTAGGAGAATGCTGTGGGAAAGTCTGTCAAACGCCTTGCTAAAGTCAAGGTAGACAACATCCACAGCGCTTCCCTCATCTAACTAGTGAGTCACCCCATCATAGAAGGAGATCAGGTTAGTCAAACAGGACCTGCCATTTGTGAAGCCATGCTGACTGGCCCCGATCCCCTGGCCGCTCTGCAAATGATGCAGAAGTGTACTCAGGATGATCTGCTCCATCAGCTTTCCTGGCACTTGGAGGGATACATCTCAGAGTCCTGAGGGAACTGCTGATGGAGTTGCCAAGCCATCCTCCATGATATTTGAAAAGTCCTGGCAGCCAGGTGAAGTCCCCAATGAGTGGAAAAAAGGGAACTTTGCACTCATTTTTAAAAAAGGAGGACGGGGAGGACCCTGAGAACTAGCAATCTCTCAGCCTCACTTGTGTGCGGGAAGATCATGGCTTTTTATGATGGTGTCAAGGATTAGGGCTCGGCCAGCCACTAGACAAATGAGGTGTTCTCTATTAACACCTCTCCATTCCCAAATGGAAACAGAAGGGGATTAAGAGAGAGACTTATGGGTTGGAGAAGAAATCTACAACAGCTTTAATGCTAATAGTAACAATAAAATTAAATACATACAAATAACTACAAAATCAATATCAAACCCAATCCTCAACCTCCCCTCCCCCCATTTGGCACCTTCACCACTGATGCTGTGGCAGGCATTGGGGAAGACCAACACTGGACTCAGCGGTAGACAGGAACTGGATTCAGGAACACACAGACTAGGGTTGAAGGCAACCATTTCACAGCCCTACTTGGGTCTCCTACCTTTGCTTTAGCCATAGAAGTAAGATGACATTTTGTATCTGGCCATATGCAGGCACAGTGCATATTTATCTGCCTCGATCCACTGCTTAGTATCTGGAGTACATAGAAGAGGGAACTGATGGAGACTGAGTTTCAGATGTTGTGTTACATCAATCTCTACCATTTATTTATTGTAGCCTGGAATGTTTTGCCTGCCTGTGTCATGGCCAGTGTCCCAAAGTGGGAGAGACTCATAAACCCCAGGATCTGCCTGGGTGTGACTGGCCTACTCTGCTAATGCGTAGATAACTGATAGTCCACTGAGTGTTTATTATATGTCAATAAAGTGTTTAGATTAATGGATTACCAAGTAAATGTTGTCCGAAGTCTTTATAAAGCTCCAACTTTGTACTGGGAGTGTAGAGCTCTGACTACCAGGTGGTGCATTTCCTGAGTGCTAAGAAGAAGAGAGAAAGTCTGAGAGATACAAAAAAAAGACAGTGAAAGACCAACACAGACAAAAATAACACATATTCGGGTTAGGAAAGGCTGTACTTTGCAGGAACTATGAAAGGCTTTCTTTCCTTTGCAGTCCTTGCTGTCCTTTTACTGGCGCACAGCTCCCAGGCGGTCTATGTTCAGGTGAGTTTCCTGTCTTTAATTGATATTACAAATTAAACAAGGTATTAATATTATATGAAGTATAGCTGCAGCAAAAATCTTGAACTAACTGAGATTTCAGTTTGATTACAATGTAAATAACTTCCTCAGAGTACCAAAAGAACTAATATTTCTTAAACAATTGTTGACTCTCCCTATATGTGCACAGTAGGATTCCAGGAATAAGGTACTATCTTTGTGCCTTGCAGAGATCTGGAGAGAGTAGAGAATTGGGCAGTCACAAACCACATGAAGTTTAACAAGGGCAAGTGCCAAATTCTACACCTAGGAAGAGGCAACCCTGGCTGTACCTACAGACTGGGAAATAAGAGGCTGGGAAGCAGCCCTGCAGAAAGGGATCTAGGAGGATTTTTGGATGGCAAGTTAAACATGACTCAAAAGTGTGCCCTGGCAGCCAAAAGAGCCAACCGGGTCCTGGGGTGCATCAAACACTCCATTGCGAGCCAGTCAAGAGCAGTGATGAGCATTCTGCTGTGTGCTGATGCAGCCTCACCTTGAGTATTTTGCGCACTGTTGGGCACCACAACACAAGAAGGATATCAAGTTGTTAGAGAGTGTTCAGAAGAGGCCACAAAGATGGTGAAGGGTCTGGAGAAGAAAGGCTGTTTGATGAATGGATGAAATCACTTAGTCTGTTCAGCCTGGAGAAGAGGAGATTAAGGGGAGACCTCATTGCAGTTTATAACTTCCTCACAAGGGGAAGTGCAGGGCAGGAGCTGATCTCTTCTCTCTACTGACCAATGACAGTATCTGGGGGAATGGCGTGAGGCTGTGCTAGGGGAGGTTCAGGTTGGAAGTTAGGAGAAGGTTCTTCACCCAGAGAGTGGTGGAGCATTGGAACAGTCTCCCTGAGGATGCAGTCATGGCGCCAACACCCGTGGAATTCAAGAAGCATTTGGACAGGTCTCTTAGACACATGGAGTGACTTTGGAGTTGTCCTGTGCACAAACAAGAGTTGTACTCCATGTGGGTCCCTTCCACCTCAGCATATTCTATGATTTAGTGATTCTGTGAAATATCCTATTTTTTTTTTTCTTTGGATGCCATCTATTCCTGAGATAACTGGGGTTCAGCTCTGAAGCCCCCAGTGTAAGAAAGACATGGACCTTTCAAGCAGGTCCAGAGGAAGGCCACAAAGACAATCAGAGGGCTGGAGTACCTACCCTACAAGGACAGGCTGAGAGAGTTTGGGTTGTTCAGCTTGGATAAAAGAAGGCTCCAGGGAGACCTTACTGCAGCTTTTCAGCACTTAAAGAAGCCTGTAAGAAAAATGGGGAGGTACTCTTTATCAGGGAGTGTAGTGGTAGGATAAGGAGTAATGGTTTCAAACTGAAAAAGAGTAGATTTAGATTAAATTTGAGGAAGAAATTTAAATTTGAGGAAGAAATTTGAGGAAGAAATTTACTGTGAGAGTAGTGAGACACTGGCACAAGTTGCTCAGGGAAGTTGTGGATGCCCCCTCCCTGGAAGCATCAAGGCCAGGTTGCATGGGGCTTTGAGCAACGTGGTCTAGTGGATAGGGTGTTGGAACTAGATGATCTTTAAGGTCCCTGCTAGCCCAAACCATTCTATGTTTCTGTGTTTCATCTATTTTTTTCTTCCTAACCATTCTTTAGCATTTAGAGTCTCTAAGGGAACAGATAGCTTCCTGCTTAATTAAAAAATTCTGTTTTCCACTTGGAGGCATAAAAAATAGCTAAATGAGAATTCTAGGGTGAGTAACAGTGTAGTAAGTGTGGCTCTGGAGTTTTAGTTCCTCCTTGTAGTTTGAATTCTTATCTCATGAATTATTACATTGTTAAATTTTCCCAAATATATGTGCAGTGTGGTCTGCATGTGTGTTGTACTCCTTTCACTTGGACTACTTGAGGTCCCTGAAGTCTGACTCAGTGCAGAAAGTTGGCTTACGCTCTTGTCTTTCTGATATTCTTCCCAAGAGTCCCCTCTCCTGTAATATATTAGAAATTGTTAATTTAACAAAAGTTTTTGCAAAGCATAAATGAAGTCCATTTGACTTCATATCAGACTATCTTGAGACTTTCCATAACAGATCTTGAATGAATATGATGGAAACTGGAGTAAGATGGATTACTAGGTGTGGAGCAGAAGCAGAAAAACTACAAAGATGCATTGTTCTGACGTGCTCTATTCATGTGATAAAATCTCTTTGTGCAGCAACACAGTATGCCTTCAACCTTGGAAAGACGGAGTTGCTCTGAATGAGGTCTCTCTAATGTAACTTTCTTATCCGAGGTGGTGGGAGTTTATCTGGTTGGGATTTTTTAATTCTGTAACACAAAAAATCTGTGATTCTGTAACAAAAGTCAACAAATGAGGACCAGCTCCCCCTCCCCCTTCCCACCCCTCACCCCATCTCACAATGTAGGCTCATGAAACTGCGAAACAAGTGGCAATATTTGGTCTCATGCTCTATCAATCTCTTCGCTTTATTTATTCGCATGGATGGGTGTCACTTTTTCATCCAACTGACTACGTATTGGTCATTAAGCTAGAGGAAAACACTTGCTAAAGATTGGTTTGAAAATGCTTATTTCTGTTCTAGGCCAAACTCTGATTATCTGAAGACATACACAGACTTTGTGCACATAGCTTAAAATTGCAACACCTACAACTTAAGTTTATGATCTAAACAGTAGGTCAACAGTATGCCCTGGGAGCCAAGAAGGCTAACTATGCCTTGGTGCATCAAGCACCGCATTGCAGCCCATCAAGGGAGGTTATAGTCCCACTCTACTCTGTGCTAGTGGGGTCTTACCTCAAGTACTCTGTGCAGTTTTGGACACCACAATATAAGAAGGATATGAAGCTGTTGGAGAGTGTCCAGAGGAGGCCATGAAGTGAAGGGTCAAGAGGGGAAGCTGTATGAGGAACAGCTGAAGTCACTTGATTTGTGGGGAACTGTGGGTAGACCTCATTGTGTTCTACAGCTTCCTCATCAGGGAAGGTGGAGGAGCAGGTGCTAATCTCTTCTCTCTGGTCATCAGTGACAGGACCCAGGGGAACAGCATGAGGATGTGCCAGGGGAGGCTTAGGTCAGATATTAGGAAAAGGATCTTCACCCAGAGAGTAGTTGAGCAGTGGAACAGGCTCCCCACAGAAGCAGTCATGGCACCAAGACTGACAGAATTCAGGAAGCACCTGGACAGTACTCTCAGACACATGGTGTGGTTTGGGGGTTGTACTGTGCATTGGGCTCCATGATCCTTGTGGGTCCCCCAGCTCAGGACATTCTAAGATTCTGTGATTCATAGAATCACAGAATGTCAGGGGTTGGAAGGGACCTCAAATGATCATCTAGTCCAACCCCACTGCCATAGCCTGATTCCCTAGACTAGGTCACAACAAAGCTTCCCTGGCCGGGAATCGAACCCAGGCTGCAGTGGTGCGAATGCCGGATCCTAAACACTAGACTACCAGAGCCCCAATGTGGTTCACCTGAAACTTGAAAGAATGACCATTTACACATGTTCAGGTTCTAGCAATCTAAAACACGGAGTAATATTTCCCTGAATGTTCTTCTGGTCTCCTGAAGCTTTTGATATAGCTTTGAGTCAGAAGTGTCATTTTATGCTGTCAGTAACTTGTGTTCCACTAATTGTGTGGACAGGTTTTAAATTCATGCAAACTTGCCACAGTACATTTGGGTCAGGGATTTCAGAAAGAAAGAATGAACAAAAGGAATTCCCGGTTACCCCCATTCAGTGCATGATTTTGTACATCTCTACCACATATTGGCCGGTAATATTTTTTCTAGTTTGAAGATTCCTAGCCTGTATCTTTCCACCCCAGAATTTACGGATGTCTCTCATGGGAATAAGAAATGCACTAATTTTGCCTCCATCCACTATGAGATATAAAAAAAGTCTGCCTGTTCTCACTGCTGCTCTGACAGGTCTTTGCCTTGAAGAGCTGATCATTTTGCCTACAGTCAGCACTGCTTTTATCTAAGCTTCGTTTCAACACTGTCTTTTCCCTATAGTATAGTATTTGGGAGAGCTCATGGTTGAAATGAAATGGGTTTGCCTAAGGGTTACCTTCCTGACACCTTTTTTTCTGTGTTTCTGTCTACACAGGATGGAGATTTGAAATTCTCCCTTGAGTCTGTGAAGAAGCTAAAAGAGCTTATGAATGAGAACAGACGCATTAACCCTCGCATGGTAGTTTCAATGGCTGTCTATTCTCCATGTGATGACAAAGATCTCCCTAAGGAATTCCAATCTGTATGCAAAAGACAAGATGCATCCATGATTTTTGAGAGGCTAAGTATGTAGCTCATATTGTGTAGTTGCCATTTTTATCACACTTTCGAACCTTAAACATTGGAATAGCAGCAGGCAAAGAAGCATAGTTACTGTTCTGTCATTTCTAAAGCAGCTGCAAGAGCCCATGCTGCCTTTCTACTACCCCTCCTACAAGGGTTGGACTACACTAGCTGTGAGGTCCCTACAAGAAATTTCCTGCTCTGCTGAGCTTGACTGTACCCTGTACACTTCAGGTGGTTGTAAGCATGAAAAGCGTCCTCCAAGTAGTTGCACACTAACTTACATGCCTTGAAGTGAGAAAGGCCATGATCTCCTGGCTTACAGTAAAAGCAGGGTTATATCAGTTGTATCTTACTACAAGTTGTGAGCAGGTCTAATTTCTCTCTCTATTCAGCGTAGAAGAAGGCGTTTTTTGACATAGTCTGAAAGAGAGATGTAAAGAGGATGAGTCAGTCTTTGGAATTGTTTGTCTCCAAGACACGTATAATGATTCTTGAACTGGCTACTACAATGTGTGCTTTTTTATTTTAATATGTTGCTTTTATCTACTGTCCATTGCAATGGACTCTTTAAGAAGAAACATTGCCAATATCAAGAATGTTGTGATTCTACAAGTCACATCCCCACCACCTTCTCACATGATGTCCTGTTGTTCTCTTGCTTCCACATGTTCCCATTGTTTCTCCAATTAACTCAGGTTTGATTTCACTCTTCGAGCCATAGCTTGTAAGAATTAATTTTACTTATTACAGCAATAACTTCAATGAACATTAAAACTCATAAAACAATCAGGGAAAGAACTGTCCAAATCTCTTAATTTGTGACTCTGCTCTCCAAGAAATTCTCTTGCCATCTCACTGAAACCTTGTCTTTTCTCTCTAACAGACTTGGCTGTCCAAGAACCTGATTTATGTGAGATCTGTGCCAATGCTGCCTGTGCTGGTTGCTTTTGAATAAAGATGAAACAATCCAAAGAAGATATATCAAGCTAAGAAGTTTATGCATTCGTATAGCAAGATCACATACTTTGGCAAATCAATATTTGGCTTCCATCTCCATTACAGTCATACTGGAGCTGCTAGTTCATATCGACATACCAGGGATAGTCCTGAAGTAGTCAGATCAAGTGCCACCAGCAGTTGCAGTTATGGCAACAAGGCAACCGTAAACCTCATCTGAGAGGTTTCAGTTCTTCATGAATTATGTCACACTGGAACAAAAATGTCCTGGGCACAGTTTCATTTTCCATGATTTTGTCTGGATTGTAACATGATGGGTGAAACTGAGCAGTCCCCTGCAGCCTTTTTAATAACTAAATCTGCCCATGATTTGGCCTCCCCTACACATAACACCCCACAGCACTGGGTTATCATCTTTTCCAGTCTGTGGTTTCCAGTGTTCACCTGTAGGTCTGCACGTGACGTATATGTTTGTAACAGAATCGAACTAAGTAACTTGGGGACAAATTACTGGTGTTTAGTAACACCTTCACAGCCAGAAAATTCTCAGTCTGTTACTTGAACTAACTGGTGCCAAATTAGAGAACTGAAGTAGAGGAGCACAGGAACACTTTCTACGTAGTTCTATAGAAGCTTTCTTCTTCTGACAGATATTCATATTCATTAAGCTCTATTTAGGAGAAATGAAGTCTAAACTGCAGTGTTGGAATCAGTTTTAAAACATTGTCTTGTCGTTTTTTTATTGGTAGCAAGATTGTGAAGAAAGGAGCTGCCCATCTTTATATACTGTATATAAAATGAAAGCTAGTAATAATTTACAAGGGTTTTGAGTTTATGTTTTTGCTGGGGCTTGGGGTCAGAGTTTTTTTGTGATAGCCTACTTGCTTTTCACCTATATAAACGAAATAGGTATTTTTATGCTGGGCTATAAAAATGGAAGAACTTTCCATGCTTGTACCCAGGACTACTGAAAATGGGTACAGGTCATACAGCCCCTTGCAAAGGATCATAGGATTGTCAGAGTTGGAAGGGACCTCAAAGATCATCTAGTTCCACCCCCCCTGCCTGGCAGGGACATCATCCACTAGATCATGCACGAGATTGAAAAGTTCTCCTATGATGTTACAGATTATCTTTTGAGATTTGAGGTTTTCCTGAAAGTTCCACCTCCTTGATTTACAGATTAGGGAAGAGTTTCAGTTTCACAGAATCATAGACTCATAGAATGGTTTGTGTTGGAAGGGAACTTTCAAGGTCATCTAGTCCAAGCCCTCTGCAGCGAACAGCAACATCTGCAACTAGATCAGGTTGCTTAGAGGCCCAAACAACTTGACCTGGAATGGCAGGGCTTCTTCACCTCTCTGGGCAGTCTTCCTTATATCTGGTCTGAATTTAGTTTAAAACCATCTTTTAGTTTAAAACCATCAGCCGTTGTCCTGTCACAACAGTCCCTGATCAAAAGCCTATCCCCATCTTTATTATGGGCTCCTTTAAGTACTAAAAGGCTGCAATAAGGTCACTCTGGAGCCTTCTCTTCTACAGGCTGAACATCCTCAACTCTCTCAGCCTCTTCTCTGAGGGGGGTTCCAGCCCTCACATTGTTTCTGTGGCATTCTCTAGACCTGTTCCATCAGGTCCATGTCTCTCCTATGCTGAGGACTCCAGAGCTGGACCCAGCACTGCAGGTGAGGTCTCTCCAGAGCAGAGCAGAGGGGCAGAATGTCCTCACCTGACCTGCTGCTGGCCACGCTGCTGGGAATGCAGCTCAGGATTTGGTTAGCCTTTTAGCTGCAAGCACCCATTGCCAACTCAATGTCCAGCTTTTCACCCACCAGTACCCCCAAGTCTTTCTCTGTGGGGCTGGTTGTAGTCCCTTTGTCCCCAGCCTGTGTTGATACTGAGGGTTACCTGGACCCAGGTGCAAGACCTTGCACTTGGTCTTGTTGAGCCTCATGAGATTCACACAGGCCCACTACTCAAGCTTGTCCAGGTCCCTCTGAACACCCTCTGGCATGTCAACTGCTGCACCATATTGCTTGGTGTCATCTGCAAACTAGTTAAGGTGCACTCCATCCCACTGTCCCTGCCATTGATAAAGATGTTAAACATTTCTGGTCCCAGTACAGACCCCTGAGGGATACAACTTGCCACCAGTCTCCATCTGGACATAAAGACATTGAGCACTACCCTCGAGATACAACCATCCAACTAATTCCTTATCCACAGAAGAGTCCATCCATCAAATCCCTCTCTCTCCAATTTAAAGAGAAGGATGTTGTGGGGAACCGTGTCAAAGGTTTTAGAGACGTTCAGATAGACAACATCCATAGCTCTTCCCTTGTCTACTGATGTAGTCACTCCATCATTGAAGGACATTATGTTGGTCAGGCAAGACTTCCCCTTGGTGAAGCAATGCTGGCTGCCTTGGATCACTTCCTTGTCCTCCATGTGCCTTAGCATAGTTTTCAGGAGTATGGGTTCGATGATCTTCCTAGGCACAGAGGTGAGGCTGACAGGTCAGTAGTTCCCAGGGTCCTCCTTGCTACACTTCTTATCAGTTTGGTTTTGACAGAGAAAAGGAAGGGGTTTAAGCTTTTTTGTTTAGGAATGAAAGGTTCAGGGTATGTCAGGAGCACACCTTGGAGCACAAATAATATCAGAATTTTATTATTTTAACAAAAGCTGAGACCTGGTGGGCCAGGCTGAAGATTTTTGAGGGCTTAGGTACATGAGCTACATGTAGTAGGCACTGCCTACTATAGTAAGTCAGAAACATCGCTGTAAATTCTGGATTTTTCCTCATAAATAGCCCCATATATTCCTAAGCAGCAAGTGAGTCTGAGTTTTACAACACATCACTCTCTTTGGAGAAGCCAGGACTGTCACTTGCTATCATTTTTAGTCTGTTTTTCCTTCATTTCCTGCCTCCTATTTACAATGTGATAAATTTACTGAGTTCTGTACTTGGGTAGGGCCAACCCAAAAACAACTTACCAGCTGGGGAATGTGAGGCTGGAGAGTAGTACTGTGGAGAGGGTTCTGGGTGTTTTGGTAGATGATAGGTTTAATATGAGCCAGCAATGTGCACTGGCGGCTACAAGGGCCAATACCATTCTGGGGTGCATCAAGCACTCCATTACTAGCCGACTGAGGGAAGTACTGATCCCACTCTACTCGGCTCTGCTGCGGCCTCGCCTGCAGTACTGTGTGCAGTTTTGGGCGCCACAGTACAAGAAGGACACAAGGTTGTTGGAGAATGTCCAGAGGAGGGCCACAAGGATGGTAAAGGGAATGGAGGGAAGTGTTATGAGGAAAGGCTGAAAGCACTTGGTCTGTTCAGCCTGGAGAAGAGGAGACTTAGGGGAGAACTGATAGCTGTTTATAACTTTCTCACCAGGGAGGGAGGGGTGGATGCTGTCCTTTTCTCTCTGGTGGCTGGCGACAGGACACGGGGGAACGGCATGAAGCTGTGCCGGGGGAGATTTAGATTGAATATTCGTGGGAGCTTCTTTACCCAGAGGGTGGTGGAGCATTAGAACAGGCTCCCCAGGGAGGCTTGTCATGACCCCTAATCTCATGGAATTTAAGAAGCACTTAGATAAGGCACTTAGGCACATGGTGTGACTGTGGACTTGTCCTGTGCCTAAACATGAGTTGGACTAGATCCTAATGGGTCCCTTCCAACTCCGGCAATTCCGTGAAAAATTGTCTTGGGTCATTTACTGAATTTTCTTCCATATGAATGACAAACAAATGTTCTTTTTCTGAAGATAAATAAAATGATTTACCTTGTCATGACACAGTATATTTTCTTTCAAACTATTTCTGCCTTTCTTTCAACTGAGAGAAAGTTTTATGAGTATTCACAGAATCACAGAATATTAGGAATTGGAAGGGACTTTGAAGGATCATCTAGTCCAACCCCCCTACCACAGCAGG
>VWZX01002188.1:32913-43864 GCA_013399015.1 Galbula dea | reverse complement strand
TGAATCTCATTCAATTTCTCCCTGCCCAACTCTCCAGCCTGTCTAAGTCACACTGAATGGCAGCACAACCCTCCAATGTGTCAGCCACTCCACCCAGTTTAGTGTCATCAGCAAACTTGCTGACAGCACACTCTGTTCTCTCATCCAGGTCGTATCAATAGATTGAAAAGTACTGATCCCAGTACTGACCCCTTGAGGGACTCCACTATTCACAGGCCTCCAACTAGACCCCATCCCGTTGACCATGACTCTCTGATTTCTGTCCTTCAATCAGTTCACAATCCACCTCACTACCCAATCAGCCAGACCACACTTGCTCAGTTTAGCTGCAAGGATGCTGTGGGAGACAGTGTCAAACGCTTTACTGAAATCCAGATAAACCACATCCACTGCCCTACCCTCATCTATCCACCTGGTTCAAGTCACTTGTCCCTGTATTAACATAAATGAGGTCAGATGCCCCTAACTAATCAAATCTTATGACTCAGGGGAGAGGAAGATTTAAGAGAAAGAGAATAAAATTAAGCAGACAAGAGAACAGGAGGGATAGTCACCACCATTCGATCCAGCGGTGTCCTGTTGGTTCTTAGTTTTGTTCCTTCACTGGTGGGTGCACACACAGCTTCTTCTATGATGGGAGCTGCACACACAGTTGTTCTACATCCTTTTTATAGGTTAGAGGTAATGGTATGTCCCTGTCCCATTTGGCCTAGTGCATGGATGTCTTGTCCACTCACTGTCCATGTGGCCTTTTACACTTTCCCAGTGGCTGTTGCTGGAGCAGTTGGACCAGCAGCATTTTCTGCACACACAACCTGATGTTTTGATAAATAAGTCCTCCTAACTTGGAAGAGCTGTTTTGGTGCTTGTGTTGTTTCTATGACAGTTAATAGTTCTGCCTCAGTTTCCATGGCAGTTGTTGCTTCTGCCTAGTAATTGTCAACTGTCAGTTGTCTTGCTAAGTTGTTTTCCTCCTTGCACAGCTGTGCTTCAAGCACAGCAATATGCAAACAAACTTTGAGGCATATTTTGATAGTTTGTCAAAAATATAGTCCCTTACGCCACCCCATGTCTCAAAGGTTGCATTTTGTCTTGATCCTGGTGGTTGGAAAGAGGACAGAAAAGATGTGAAAAAGAGAAAACATTGACAGTTATCAAAGAATAAAATGGCAACAAATTACCAATTATATAAAACTTGATATAAAAATTCCAAATATACAACATGTAAAAACAACAATTGAACAGGATGAAATACCAAAGACGACTGAATTTTGATAACAGGTGTTCAGGATGGATGTACCATCCTAATTTGTTTAATGCCTTCATATAAAGTATGAAACTGCATATCATTAACAATATTTTAAATTAGGCAAATATTAGGGAATAATGTATGGCATGAACTACAATGCCATATACATTTTATCCATGGACTGCCTGGAAGTCAGGAAAAAGAGTCAAATTCCCAATCTTCCCAGGTCTGTATAGGAACATTTGCGAGCTTTCTGTTTCCCTGTGTTATTTGCTTCACAACCTAGCCATTATTGTTGATTTTTGAACAACAGTTGGAATCATCTAATTTACTACAAACACTTCTTTCTTCAAGAAGCAAGTAATCGAGAACCATACTGTGTTGTAAAATAGCTGTCTGCATTTGTGTGACCTAATCAGACAATAGATCCAGGGCACATGCAGTTTCATTGGTGATAATTTCTAAGATGAAATTGAAGGATGTGGTTCAAATTGCATATAGATTCTCAAGCAACACTGACTGGTTCACTTGGGTTTCAGGTTACTACTCCATAAATCTGAATGGTCTGTTTAGGAGGCCAATCATCTTTTCCCCAGGTTTGTCCACTTCTATTAATTAAGCCAACATCAAGTTATCTTCTGTTTCTTAGGAGGTCATCATATACCCTGATAACATGGGTCAGACAAAACCAACATAACAAACTCCTGACCAATTTTGAAGTAGTTGTCAGTAAGCATATTCTCTACCAATGCAATAGTGACTTTTAAGAGCTCAGGTCCAATTAGCAAAAGGACCTTCCTAACAATCATCATCAACTAGTGGCTCATAAGATAAAGTGCTCTCAGGTCCTAGAGAGGTTGCCCTGTTGTTTTATCACTTCCTGGATTACAATAGTTACACCTCCAGGCTCCTGCATTGTGTTGTTGCATGCAATTACATTCCCTATCATTTTTACCCATTTGATTGGTAAGGTTTTTTTTTTTTTCTTTTCGTTTTTTTTTAACTTAATCTGGAGAACTTTTGCTCTGAATATGCCTGCCCTGGCAGCATACATTAACAACACAATAGCCAGGGAGGAACACAACAATCACAAGTCTGTTTAGAGCCTTGTGAAATTACCTAAAGTGACAAAGAAGGGTGCAATAATTTGAAAATTCTTGGGGTAACTCCATTCTACTAGCTGAAGAAATTGCTCAGTCAATATTTGGTGTTTGATAAATGCAATGGGCTTGGAGGAATTTAAAGGGGCTGGGTCCCCTTTAAATTTGAGAGGACACAGAGGGTTATGCCCCATGGGTTCTCTCTTTTGTTTGGATATATATACCTCTAAGGAGGTGCTAGGGAGTCAGTGCTGCCCTCTGCACTGAATTCCTAGTACAGAAGCCTTAGAATTCTATGAGAAAAGAGGTCTGAAGGGGTATACTTGAACAACATTGATGATGTAGTAAGTCTTTTGGATTCAAAATGTAAAAATCATTACAGGATATACAATCTATGTGCTGAAAGACTACAGGAGCAGCATCCACAATTCAGAGGAGTACCTCAGTTTAATGTACAATACAAAGCCTGAGAATGGTGTGAGACTGGTAATGGTCCCCTGGCGTGCTCAGGCTTTCCTAGAGTTGGGATTTTTTCAGGAGGCTATTAGGAAAAAAAGAAATAAGCCTGCTGTGAAGCAGTAATCTATGCCATGAAAGAAGCCTCTGGATTTATTGAGAGGGGTGAAAGGTAATAAGCAAAAAGTGGGTTGTAAACTACGTGTCTTAGAGGGAAGTCTCCAACAGTTCCCTGCAGACGTCTCTGTGCAGTTCTCAATAATTTTCCACACAGCCTCGTCTCCTGTCATCTTTGCCAGTGGTTGTGTCAGTGTCAGGCCTCCCACATGGGTGATGTGCCGATTGGAAGACAGAAGTCCCTTGAGTGTGGTTGATCCTGTCCAGCACTGCTGAAATGGCTTCAGGTTGCTGGTCTTCTCTACCCACATAAGCACGTGTACAGGTTGTTCAGCAGGCTGTGGCCATGTCTCCAACACATGAATGCCAGGATGGCTGCACAGATGATTGTGACCAACATTATTTGGCTCACTGCACAGTCAATCAACAACTGTACGTGATCAAGACTCTGCTGGTCATGGTCCATTTTGTGAGTTTTTTCCTCCTTCTGTTAGTTCTGGAAAATAGGGCATGTGAGTGTGCTTGGGGATGTCTGTCTTTTATAATCTCGGGGTGAACCTGGACCTCCTTGTGTGTGGTCTCAATAGTAGCACCCCATCTGCTGAACGCACATGCGCACTTGCTCTTTCCACCTCTTTTCAGAAATCTCTGTTGCACAGTGTTTTTTCCACGTGTTAAATTTAATGTTTTTAGATGTTGGTATAATTTGGACTTATTCCTTTTGTCTTTGGTAAACTATATGATGATTTGGCAAGAAACAAATGATCTATTAATGTCACTCTGATGAGTGGTAGTGGCCAAAAGTGAGGAAAAGACAAATGGCCCCCTGAGTGTGGTATAGGCCTATCACTTGGGATCCTGCTATACAGATTAACAGTGCTAAAGAACCTATTTATAATTGGAATCACATCATTTGATTGTGAGCAATTTTGATAATTTGAAGCAATTTTAAAAATCTTAAACAATAAAACAGATGATGCTGACACTGATTGGCAAATCAATCAACCCAAAATGTGAAGAGCAATTCATATGGTTCTTGGCTAACTGCTAGCTGAAGAGGGAGGTGTTTAGGGTAAACTTAAAGATTCTAATTGTTGCTTAGCAATTGATAATAATGATCAAATTGTAAAACAGATCACAGAAGGAATCCAGAAACTAGCTCATGTTCCTGTACAAACCTGGAAGGGTTAGGATATTGATCCTTTCTCCTGGTTACCAGGAAGTGTTTGGATAAAACTTATTTTGTTTTATTTGTTGTGTGGCTTTATGACACTATTGTTTGTACCATGTGCCATTCGCTGTTTCATTTGTTTGATCCAGACTGTTGTGACATGCTGTTTGTGACAGCTACATCATCTGAAGGTGTTAAAGAGATCAGAGCTATATGCTCATCCCAATCATCTACTACTGAGATTGTTTAAGTTTGCTTCTATATTTTACTTTTGCTTTGTTTATCCTTATTGTACTATATGGAAACAATCAAATGCTTCCTCTCTTCTTACCTTTTCTATCTTTTCCTCATCACCTTAAAAAGGTGTTGATGGCTCTGGGCCGGACATTCTACTAACATTCTACTCACAGAACTGAAGAAGTTACAGTCATCCTTAGGTCATATCCTGCACTTTTCAAGATGAGTGTTTGGTTTTTCCTCCTACCCCTCTGCTACCATATAACAGAACCAATGGGAGAAAGGAGGTAGACATTAGGTCATTTGAGACCACAGTAGGAAATTCTTCATCAGTCAAGTGCGTTATTTCTTAGCTATCTTAACAAGACCGTTTCTATAGCTAAAAGTAACTGTAAGGGCTAAGACCCGACATGGTATAGTGTTTCTGAATTTGAGGCTTAATCTTCAGCATCCTATCATCCTCCTGCCACTTCTTTTGACAACACAGATATTTTGGATGTTGGCGTCATTAATGATACTTCACACTTAGGGTTTTTTTCTGCTTTAAGCTTTTCATAACGTTAAATGTTACTATGATATCTTTGTTTTCTTTAAGGAAACAAAGAGCTCTGCATGAACAGTAGCTTCATTTAGACAGAGATTGCCCACTCCAAATTTGTAAGAAGATTAGAAGGTAAGTCAATATGGGGAAATTAAAAGGACCTACGAATAACATTGCCCCATATAATTTAACACACAGATCTATCACACTACTAAGTGAATCTGATTTTGTCTCATTTGCAAAACTGCAGAAAGTGAAACAATCAAACTGATTAATAAATGAAACTGGGTAAAATTATTTATTTCTAGCTACTTGTTCTGTTATTCCAAAGTTGGGCATCTCCAATAGTGAAGTGCTCAACTGCCTCCTCTTCCTGCTACAAACATTTCAATCATGTTTGCCTATGTTAAATAAAGATGAACATAATATAAATACTACCTAAAAAAACAAACAAAAAAAGAAAAACAAAACCCCCCCCCCCCGCCTCCAAATCTATGTAACGGACCATGTTAACATACAACTGAAATGCTCTATTTGATTCACAGAATTTTTATGATATAACCCAAAGTGTTTGAGAAGGCTTATGTATGGCTCTTCAGCATAGCCACTACAGGATGGGTCAATGGTAGTTGTACCTATAAGTGATCTCTTTAAGGAAGACATTCTTCGAATCACAGAAGCTCAGGCACTAAATGACACAATCCAGGCTAGCAGTAAAACAGACTGCCACATACCCCTAGAAAACTGAGGAGTGTCTTAAGGGAAAAGCATTTTTATTTTCTTTACAAGATATTAACTGTTCCAGGCAACAATTAAAGTGTGTATGACTACAGGAGCAAGGAAAATTAGAAATTTTCAGTGTCTTTATAATGAATTTAATTTCCTGAACTTGGTTTGTATTTTATTTAATTTACCGACAGGCACAATCTTCAGTGATGCTATCATCTTCATACTTTCAAGACTGAAGGAGTTATGACATATTCTTTACTACAGGTTATATATTAAGACTTTCCCTTTCATGGAACATATTTTCTGCATGAAAGTAAATGAAAATATTCACCTTGAGGGAACGAAACAACACAGATAAGAAAAATGTTACAATTTCAGCTGCCATTAGTAATATTTTAGAATCACAGCACTAATGTGATCCCTCAGACACTTCACACAGGTCCCTTTACCAAGACCCATAGAAATAGGAGGGTCCTTAAATTAGGGCACAGCATTCATATTAAAATCCTCCTACTGAAAGGATGGATTCACTCTTGCACAATTTGGGCATTTCTTCTGATATGGAACTCCTGTAAATAGGTTATCCTTTCAGCATGTTCACAAACCAATGAACTGGAGACTACAAAAAGGCAGACAACGAAAGTAGATGTCTGCCTCTTTGTAGGGTCTCATGCTTCTGTAAGTGACAGGTACTCTTTACTCTGCAGACATATTGCATGCTTGTATTGGGTCTGGCTGAGCTGTAATTCATCCCCATAGTGACCCTCACAGTGCGGTGTTTTGCATTGGTGACTAGCAGGGTGCTGATAACACACCCGTGTTTTGGCTGCCACTGGGCACAACACTAGCACTGTGACATTCCTTCTCTGGTTGGGGGGCAGGAACCTGGGAGGGAAGTCGGGCAGCCAGCTGACCCAAACTGACCAAAGGAATATTCCATACCATATGACGTCAGCTCAGATATAAAAGCTGAGGCACGGAGCAGGGGGGTGGGCATTCATCGGCTAATGACTGCCTCCTGAAGACCGCAGCCCTGCTTCTTGGAGAGTGGCCGACCATCGCTGCTCATGGGAAGTAGAGATTAAGTCTGCTTTTGCTTTGCTTCTGCACGTGCAGGCTTTGCTGTGTGTAGTGCTAATAATAAACTGTCTTGTCTCAACCCACGGGTCATTCCTATTTCCACCTTACTCTCTCTCTCCCCTGTCCCTCTGGGAAGGGGAGTGATAGAGCGGCTGGGTGGGCACTTGGTGTCCAGCCAAGGTCAAACCCACCACAATGCTTTAACATATTGGTATCTGGTAAGTGAATACATTTTATCTTGTACTTTGATGAAACATGTATGGATACTGACTGCTATGCCTTTTCTTTTACCTATAAAAATTGAAATTAAGAAGGTATTACAAGAGCTCAGTTTTACATCAGATTTAATGATAAAATTTGAAAAAGATAGCTACATGCACATACATATATATTCATAGAATCATCAGATCATTATAGTTGGAAAAGACTTCTGAGATCGAGTCCAATTGTCCATCCAACACTACCATGTTTACCACTAAACCATGTCCCCAAGAACCATATCTACATATTTTTTTAACACTTCCAGGGGTGGTGATTCCACCACCTCCCTGGGCAGCCTGTTCCAGTGATGGATAACTCTCTTTCCCCCCAATCAGATCTTTGGCTTTCTAAGGCCCTGTCTACAAAGGCACAGAAGATACCTAACTTTGAGAGCAGTCTACTTCAAATGAAACTGTTGTCTGTCTGTAGAAAACCTGCTTGGGTTGTTAATGGCAAGTATTGACTGAGTAAGGTGAGGCCAAGAACTTGCTGTGAAGGCAGCTGCTGAGTGGTGAAAAGAGCAGGGGATGAAGAGGGATTCAAAGATCCTTTTACAAATGAAAGTTTTCATGGGAGGGCCACAAAGTTCTTCAGTTATATGGGTCCTGATGTTGTAAATGGGCTGTTGCACAAGTGAGTCTTTGATCATGCAGAGCTTACTTAAATTATACAACTGTAACTTTCTCTGAATATATTATCCTGGTTAGTATTTTTTCCTTTGCATATCAGAAAATTAAATTAATAAAGCAGTTCCATTTCATAATCGCTTAGTATCTTAATTTAGAAATCTGCAAATATTTATGAAGGGTATTATAATCTCAAAATACAGTAAATAGTGAGTAAATACTTTAATAAAGAGCCCACTTTCAACTAGTAGCAGCCAGTTTAGAGTAATGCTGGACACTTTTCCTATGCTATTCACTTAACTGGATCCTAGAGCTATTACAGAAAGAAAAAATAGCAGTGAAAAATGCCTGTGGCATGTGTAACTGAGGGGTTCTGCACTGTACTGATCCTCTAAATTATATGCAGGATTTGTCTATATTATTAGCTAATTATAGGATTTATCTATAGGGTTTATAGGTGGGTTTACAGGTGGCACTCTGAGGTTGCAGGAAACTTTCCCATTATTTGCTCTAAAATGCTGAAACTGAATGGGAGAGGAGCAGTGAGGTAGGGGGTCCAGCACACTTGTCATAACCTAAACCATAACCAGGTAAATTGCCTTTTTATTTTTCTTCTTTTCAGTCAAGCTGAAAAGTCAACTTCGTCCTCACATTCTGATACCATACCTTATGTAAAGTCCTTAAAAAAGGCCAACCATCACATAAAAATTAAATCTTTGGGATACACACCATGTTTTCTTGGGCTTTTTAGAGTGCTGGCCCAACAATCACAGAATCACAGAATCACAGAATGTTAGGAGTTGGAAGGAACCTTGAAAGATCATCTAGTCCAACCCCCCTGCGACAGCAGGTTTCCCTAGACCAGGTCAAAATCCTTATATCTTTACTGGTGTCTTTGAACATCATAGCAGTACAAACAGAAACTACAAACATAGTCACTGCATAACCATTAATTATACAAGTAGAAGAATGACCTTGGCAAAACGAAGTCCTATTGGCCATCAACGGAGAGGGGTAAAACCTACAACTCAAGACTGGAAGGGTTCAATGTTTTGGCTATGCCAACAGTTGTTGGATCCACATAATAAGACCAAAAATTCTAAGCAGAATGGAACAAGAGAAAGACACAGCAAGACATTGAAATAGGTTCTCCAGAAACAGGAGAGAAATAATGACACCACTACTTTGGAAACAATGTCAATGGTGGAATGGAAAGAAGGTATATCTCACTTACTGAGAGTATTGCTTACAAGCTCTATGATTTAGCCAACTTTGCTTCCAAGAAAATATGCTCTTTTGTTCTTAATGTTCCTGGGAAAAGGTAAAAACACACATTTCTGTATTTTAGATGACAGCAAAGACTGAAGAGAACTCAAAAAATTATTCTAAATTACATGTGTAATCATGGCCTTGCTGCAGTTTGCAGTAGTAACTTCACTGGTTTGTGAAGTCGTAAGGTTCTGTTCACTGACAAGAGAATCCTTACTGATCCTAGAATTATAATGCTCTAAACCTGACAGAAAAAAACCCTAGCCTGTCTCAGAGCAGGAGATCAATCTAGCCATAGATTGGAGTACCCTCATCCAGACCACCAGGCTATGAAGAACACATAATCAAAAATATAGTGTGCAGGAGCTGGCTGCAGCTGCAGTCATACTCTCTACCTAAAGAGAGAGAATACAGCCAAGGGTGTTTGCCAGTCTGTCCATGAGTTTAAAAGTATCTCCCAAGGTAGATTGCTCAGGTTTCCACATCTATGCTTCTCTCTTGCTCCTCATTCTGGTAAAGTTTTGCTCATTTAAAAACATTTATACATTGTGTGCATAAGGTTAGTGCACAAAGCAAACCCTGTTCATCATCCTTCAGCTCAAACTGTTGTGGACTACACAGGGGACAACAAAAAGAGGAGTGCTCTGCTAGCACAGAGTGAAAAGGAGGAATGATAAGCAAAAAAGACAGACTGGCAGACTTGTACTAAGGCTTGTACACTTTTACTAAGCTAGAGATATTTCTTCAAGACAGTGATATTATAATCACAAAGCAGAAAAGAGAGAATGTGTGAAATTATCAGAGATCACCCACACATGCCTAGGTGAGGGCTACCCCTAATCAAAGCCAACAGATTCCAGCATTGTGGTACAAAAGCAAAGAACCTAGAAACCAGAGAAGAGAGCTTTATGTAAGTGGCTGCTCCAATGTATCAGCTGGGAGACTGAGACCAGGGTCACTGGTACACCAGGAGTCCATGCTAGCTCTCAGTGCTACACACCCTCTTGCTAAGGACTGAAAAAAGAAAAGCTGTTAGCAAGGCTGGTATGGTTTGCTAGAGCAGCAGGTGTCAGGGAGCAATAAGGTATCACTAAAAAAGCAGGTCACCACCCAACACCTGACAGCTGAAATCAGGCCATGCCACTTAGCAAGCTTAAACAGTCCCGAGGTGGCATCAAGCCTTAGCATGGAGAGGGAAACCCCAGCTGGTGTAATACTTATGTCAGCAGTAGAGAGACCTCTGAAAGTCTTATACCCTAAAAACACAGCAGCGTGTGCTGTCCTGCCTGTTGTGCTACTGTCGTGCTGGTGCCCTTCAGTACAAATTCTGTTTACCAAGCTAGTTTAAGCATGCAGGCATGGAAGACAAACACGTTGCCATTAGAAAGTGTGGTTAATTTTCCTCAGCTTTCTAGCCAAAAGGTCACAATGCTGACGCTTAATCTGGAACTGGTTTTGGTCGCTGCACACCCAGGGCTTCCAGAAAGGCCACCTTTGTGAGTACTTTCACAGCACCCAACCAGCACTGTTATTTTGCTGGTTTCCAGCTGAAGAGCTGAACTGAGAAATTTTAGTGGGAATGCCCAGAAACCAAACTCAATTCTGTTGCTGACAGTCAATGCCAAGCAGCAAAATATAAAAGACAAGATTGAAGGAGAGGGCAGAAGACATGCACTTTTTAATTTATTTTTTTCTTGAGTATTAACCCTAACTTTAGAAAGCTGCACCTTTTTTTCCCAGTTCAGATGCCAGAGCACTGGCACTGACTGCTCAGAGAGGCTGTGGAGTCTCTTTCTATAGAGGTATTCAAAACCCGTCTGGATGTGCTTCTGTGTGACCTGGTGTAGGGAATCCTGCTGTGGCAGGGGGTTGGACTAAGGGCAAGTCGTGCCTGACCAATCTGGTGACGTTCTATGATGGAGTGACTGCAGCAGTTGATGAAGGGAGTGCAACTGATGTTGTCTACTTGGATTTTTGTAAGGCCTTCAATACAGTTCCTCATGACATCTTCATCTCAAAACTGGTGAGAGGTGGATTTGATGAGTGGACTATTTGATGGATAAGAAATTGGCTAGAAGGATGCTATCAGAGAGTCGTGGTTAATGGCTCTTTGTC
>VWZX01002188.1:10192-32456 GCA_013399015.1 Galbula dea | reverse complement strand
GTGTTCAAGGCCAGGCTGGATGTGGCCCTGGGAGACCTGGTCTAGTGATTGGCATCCCTGCCCATGGCAGGGGGGTTGGAACTAGATGATCTTTAAGATCCCTTCCAACCTGAGCCATTCTGTGATTCTACGAAGGTGAGGCTGACTGGTCTATAGTTACCTGGGTCCTCCTTCTTGCCCTTTTTGAAGATTGGGATGACATTGGCCTTCCTCCAGTCTTCAGGCACCCCTCCTTTTCTCTAGGACCTCTCCAATATTATGGAGAGTGTCCAAGCAATGACCTCTGCCATCTCCCCCAGCACCCGTGGGTGCATCCCATCTGGGCCCAGGGACTTGTGGATATTCATTTTGCTCAACTGATCTCTGACCAAAGCCTCTTCGATGGAGGTAAAAACTTCCTTCCTCCACACTTCCTCTGTGGTCTTGAAGGTCTGGGACTCCTGGGATCTGGCCCTAGTAGTAAAGCCCAAGGCAAAGGTGGCATTCAGTAACTCTGCCTTCTCTGCATCCCCAGTCACCAGGGCATGCACTTTATCCAGCAGAGGGCCCACATTCTCTCTAGTCTTCCTTTTGCCTCCAACATACTTGAAAAAGCTTTTCTTGTTGTCCTTTACCTCCCTCGCCATTTTAAGTTCTAAGGAGGCCTTAGCTTTCCATGTCGCATCCCTGCATCCTCTGACAACCTCCCTATATTCTTCCCAAGTGGCCTGCCCCTTCCTCCATGCTCTATATTTTTCCTTCTGCTTAAATTTATTCAGTAGCTCCCTGCTCAACCATGCAGGTGTCCTAACTCTCTTACTTGATTTCCTACTTTGTGGGATGCACTGATCTTGAGCCTGGAGGAAATGGCACTTGAATATTAGCCAGCTTGCCTGGGCCCCCTTGCCATCTAGACCCCTATGCCATGGGATTTTTGCAAGCATTTCCCTGAGAAGGACAAAGTTGGCCTTTCTGAAGTCTAGGATAACAATCCTGCTTGTGGCCCTGTGCCTAATGCCTGTGATTCTGAACTCCACCTTCTTGTGGTCACTACAGCCAAGGGTGCCCCCTCCCCTCATATCCTCAACCAGTCCCTCTTTGTTTGTCAGCACAAGGTCCAGCAGTACTCCTCTCCTTATTGGCTCCTCCACCACCTATGTTAGTAAGTTATCATGGATGCTCAGAAGGAACCTACTGGATTGCATGTGACTGGCTGTGTAGTTCTCCCAACAAATATCAGGGTAATTCAAGTCCCCATTGACATCGAGAGCCTGTGATTGTGAGACTACTTCCAGCTGCTTGTAGAAGGCCTCATCAACTTCCTTATCCTGATCAGGTGGCCTGTAGTAAACACCCAGTGTGTTACTATTTCCACTCATTTCTGCTTAACTGCTGAGGGAGCTGGTGAGTAAATTAATTCCACTTTCAAAACCAGACTGTGTCATTTTTCTTGCGTGTCACTTCCTCATGGTATTTTCCTACTTGTGATACCACTATCAATTTCAGGCCCAATTCTGAAATCAGAGAAATCCAGAGGAGTCCTTGTTACTGAGTTCAAGCGAATCAACAGAGATGTATTATCAGAACCAAGTCCACTAGAAGCAGGAGGTCAGTTTTGTCTTTCCTCTGTAAATCCTGAACACAAAGTACCAGATGGAGGATTTGGAGTGCCTAAAGAAATGCTCTGGTTGAAATGCAACCCTGACAGAAGGAAAAATCCATTGAGTTTATGGAGTGCAAGAGGTCACTTTTGCTATTGAGACCCATAGATGTGTTTTCTAACCTTGTGTATGCAAAATCCCCAGGATTTACCTGACTGTTTTAAAGGGATTCACAAAACCTGCAAAAGATAGCTGAGGAGAGCAGGCAATGTTTGGGGAGAAGGTGCAGAAGGGTATGTACTAATCTAAACAGGTCAACAATAGCTGATTAATTCCACTACCTCATTTTTTTCATAATTTATGTAAAGGTAGTAGCTACTACCCACAAGTATCTGTACAACACAACTATCTGTACAACATCATATTTTGGTATTTAAAATTTGTATATATATTTTATTTAAGTATGATACCTTTAGAGTTGTAAATATTTATTCTACTATTGTTTTTAGCTCTGAGGAGGAGGCGTACTCCTAACCTATTGGAGTTCATTGTGGTGGTCATTGTGCACGAGATCAATTCAGGTTTATTACAGTATATAGCCACAGGCAATTCAGCAGTTTGGTATCAGAAATCCATGCAAAGCTAAATTAATTCCTAGCCTGGAAAAAATATTCAGTGCAGTCAGGAGTTGTAGCTTGGAGTTGCTGCCAAATATTATTGCCCAAAATGCTACTCCCTCCAACTTCAGTGACTCCACGTGACTTCCTTCCAGATTCACCCTGCCATATCAGGGATCAAAACTGAATTTTCAGATCTGATCCAATTTATAGTTCAGGCATAACATGGTCAACAAATTAATAGCCAGAGGCTAAGACAGACGCAGAGATCTCCTTACACACTTTGGTTTCTGTCAAAGAAATACAGCATGAGGATATTTCCTCCTGCAGCACTGCCAGATCAGAGGTCATCAGTAGCAGCTTTTCTATGACTGTGGCACATGCTAGAAGCTGCATGTAGAGACACAGCCTTAAAACGAGACATCATTTCAAAATTTAACATAGAGCATAAAAGTAGTTCACCAAAACAGCATGGCTTTGGTTTAGTTCTGTGTGTTGTCGGGGTTTTCTTCAATAACTATTTCTCAAGAGCTACATGTAAAATTTCCACCAGAAATAGAAATTAGCTTCTTTGAAACTAGATCCTTTGGTTTACTCTTCATAGTGAAGCTGGTCTGACTGGGCTAAAGCCTACCACTGAAAAATTGCAACATAACAACATCTACCAACAGCATGATGGTTTTTTGGAGGATACAAAGGCCACAAAATTAGAACTAATTTTATTTCAAACCTCCATCACACTGTTTTTCACATAATTTCATTTGTATTTCCTAGCAGATATACAAGTCTGCTAAAAAGTACATGGTGTGAAGACTTTATGCCAATGTTAGTCTAGACCAAAAACTTGAAATATCTCCAGTCAAATACTGATCACCTCTCTATCACTGACCTTGAGGATGACTCAAATCTTTTCTTGTGCAATCTATGCTTTTTTATGCTGTCGAATGTAATGACAGCAAAACTACAGTGATGATATTTGCTGATGGGTGATGAAGGATTGGTTTTGCCAAGACAGACACACTCCTGCTGCACTCCAGCCTGCAATCAGAGTAGCAAATTCCAATAAGGTTTCCAACTCACACATGTAGCAAGCAACAGCAGACAGAGGACAAACCACTAGTGAAACTTTTCTCACAAAACAAAATATTAGGCATGATATGAGGTTCAACAAGGTCAAGTGCCAGGTCCTGCATTTGAGTCACAACAATCACATGAATGCTCCAGGTTCAAGGCAGAGTGGCTGGGAAGATGCCCAGTGGAAAAAAAACCTTGGGGTTTTGGTCAACAGGAGCTGAACATGGGCCAGCAGAGTGCCCAGTTGACCAAGAAGCCCAATAGCATCTTGAGTTGTGTCAGCAATAGTGTCAACAGCAGGAATAGGTCAGGGATTGTCCTACTGTACAGGACAGTAGTGAGGCTACACCTCAAATACTGGGTTCAGTTTTGGTTTACTGAGGTGTTGGAGCATGTCCTAAGAGGGGGAAGGAAGCTGGCAAAGTCTTGTGAGGAGCAGTGAAGGGAACTGGGGTTGTTTAGCCTGGAGAAAAGGAGGCTCAAGGGAGACTTTCTCACTATCTACAACTCCCCGAAAGGAGGTTGGATCAAGGTGGAGGTCAGCCTTTTCTCCCAGGTAACAAGTGATAGGAAAAGAGAGAAGAGCCTCAAGTTGTGTCAGGGGAGGTTTAGGTTGGATGCTAGGAAAAACATCTTCCCTGAAAGGGTTGTCAAGTTCCTGGACCAGGCTGCCCAGGGCAGTGGTGGAGTCACCATCCCAGGAGGGGTTTAAAAGACGTGTAGATGTGGTACTGAGTGGCATGGTTTAGTGCTGACTTTGGCAGTGTTGGGTTGTGGTAGGACTTGATCTTAAAGGTCTCTTCCAACTAAAACAATTCTATGATTCTATGAGAAAAAAAACCAAACCAACAATACAAGCCCCCAGCCAAATTTGTGTTACATACTGGAGCTGAGAACTACAAGAGCAGTTGGCCATCCAATCCTGAAATAGACTTAAAAGGCTTATCTTCTACACTGATAATATCAACTGAGGCAGTACACACATGGAAACACAGATCAGGCACCTCATGCTCACTGAGTCTTCTGTAAGAGATCCAAGGCTCACCGCCATATACTTAAACATACTTGTTTCCAAAAGGTAATGCTGAAATCTGATAAATTCAAAAGCAAAAACTATCTGAAATGTGTATTTTCCTCAGGCTTGATTGTGACTGTCATTATACTGTCAAGCATAAAAGGCTTAAAGCAGCATAAGCAACACCACTTAAAATAATTGCAAATGTATTAGCAGGCCACAACTTCTGATGAGTAAAACAAAACTGATACTGACAAAATAGTTATGTTTGTCAGTCAAATTTAAACTTTGTATCTCACACAGTCATGCACAGATTTAGTCAAGCAGCATGTGAAATGGAATGTGAAAACAAGTAAGGGAGCATGTGAGTGACTGCTCTGACCTGGCAGGGCAAAGGCTAGGAAAATGTTGGATTTTTGGAAGTGTTACATATGCCTTAAGTCTGATCCATCAAACTTCTTAGTCCTTGGCAACTTGATTTCCTTTTGAACCTCAAAGACGGCTTGTCTGTTCTGTACATCATTTATTAGAGTACTTTCATGCAGTTGCCCTTCTCATTTGTAATATGCGAAAATGTGCATAGCTACTTACACTGCAGTGCACCTGAAAACACAACTGATTATCATTCAACACCATCTTTTCCAGGTAAGACTGTGGCTGTGGGTATTGACTTCTACAGTCAATACAAAGGAGGAAGACTTTCCTTGAACTGTTACTAAATACTTGTCTGAGTGTCAGTACAATATTAAATTAAAGCCAAGTGTCGAGTCTTGCACCTGGGAAAGACCAACCCCATGTATGAGTATAGGTTGGAGACGGAGCTGTTGGAGAGCAGTCAAGGGAAAAGGGATCTGATGGTCCTGGTGGATGGAAGGATGACCATGAACCAGCTGTGTGCTCCTGTGGCCAGGAGGGCTAATGGGATTGTGGGGTGGATTAGAAGGGGTGTGGCTAGTAGATCAAGTGAGGTTCTTCTTCCTCTTTCCTCTACCCTGGTGAGGCTGCATCTGGAATATTTTGTTCAGTTCTGGGCCCCTCAGTTGAAGAAATAGGGAACTGCTTAAAAGAGTCCAGCGCAGAGCCACCAAGATGATGAAGGGGCTGGAACATCTTCCTGATGAGGAAAGCTTGAGGGAGCTGGGTCTCTTTAGCTTGGAGAAGAGGAGGCTAAGGGGTGACCTCATTTATGCTTTTAAATATGTGAACGGTGTGTGTCGGGAGGATGGGGTCAGGCTCTTCTCAGTGAAGCCCAGTGACAGGACAAGAAGCAATGGCTATTATCTGAAGCATAGGAGATTCCATGTGAATACACGTAGGAATTTTTTAATAGTGAGGGTGACAGAGCCCTGGGACAGACTGCCCAGAGAGGTTGTGGAGTCTCCTTCTATGGACATATTCAAAACCCGTCTGGACGCGTTTCTGTGTGACCTGGTCTAGGGAATCCTGCTGTGGCAGGAGGATTGGACTAGATGATCTTTCAAGGTCCCTTCCAACTCCAAATATTCTGTGATTCTGCGAAATGTGTCTTGAGAGAAATCCCATAATGGTTTGTCTGGAGGTACACTGCTTAAGTAGTAGTTTTTATGTATTTTCATTCCTTCTATAATATGCTGACCTTTAATCATCAAGCTAACATTTGCTGCTTTATAGCAGTATTTGAAATAAATGTAAAGAATAAAGTCTGCGAATTTCAGCAAAACAGCACCATCTTCTGATTAAGGCAAACTAATCAAAGTGACTGACTTATTACAAGTTGTGTCTTCCCATTAAAAATGCTGCCTTGTGGGAGAATTTAGAGAATGCAGAGTCCTGTCACAGCTGTGCAGCTAAAGGTTAGGGGTCAACAGCCACAAGGTGTAACAAGGGAAATTATCTTTTTTTCACCAGAGAGTGGTCAAATACTGGAGCAGGGTTCCAGAGCAGCAGAGGAATCTCCATCCTTGGGGATATTCAAAGCTTATCTGGACACGGTCTTCGGCAACCTGATGTACTTGGACTACTTTGAGGAAGAAGACGGACTTGGGAGCACCAGAAGTCTCTTTCAACTTCAATTATTCTTCCATTCTGTAACTTTAAAATACATTTTGGAATAAGAATACAGAGGAAGGATATATGGATTCCTTTTGTCCCCTCTTCACTGTAGGCGCCTGAAACTAGTCCATAGAAATGGACTGCTTCCTTCCAGAGTAGGTTTGAATCAAGTTACAAAACTTTTTTCCACCTCAAATATTCTTATGAAATGTACATAAGGGAAGATGAGGGTGGGGAAAGGGGCAGAACAAATCCTGCACTTTGTTAGCATTGAAGTAAGACTTGCTTACACAAGACGGCAGCTCCCACTGAAGCGAAATCAGAGGAGAGAAATGGAAAGAAAATGCCTTGGGAAAAAAATCTGGTAAAAATCTGATGAGAGCAGATTGAGAGTATAAAGAAAACAGTTACAAGGTAGCTATTAATAAAAAAGAAACTTTCAGGATTAGGTTTTACAGGAAAAACTATTCCTCCTTTTCCTTACATAACTATAGACAGTTATGAGAGATGGACAAAAGTGTCTGCACAACACCAACATTCTCTGTGCAAATTGGAGCATTGTTGTCTTAATCAAGTCTGCCTAAGGACCAGACCTGAAATATCTTCAATTGCCTTTGTATAGAGAGAAGTGCTCCCTGAGATTTTAAAAGTTTCATTCTTTCAAAAAATAGGCTTCAAAGTCATGCAGAACTTTAAAATGTATTTTAGGTGGTCCTGTAATATAGACAGAAGGAATACTTATAGCACCACCATTTGTACTTCCTTGGGCAATTTTTTGAAAAAGTGAGATTTGTAAAAAGAGGTAGAGCTTCTCACATCTAATAACAACAATAACAATAAATAAATAAATCTCTCACGTCTACTATTGAAAGTTGATAGACTTTGCTAGGCCAAAAGCCACCACTCAGAGATAGGTCACCCTACCAGTGAAGAATTTCTTCCTTCTATCTAGGCTAAATCTCCCTCCTTTATTTTAAAAGCATCACCCCTTGTTCTGTCACAACAGGCCCTGCTAAAAAGTCCGTCCTCATCTTTCTTAAGTGCCCCTTGAAGTACTGAAAGGCTGCAAGAAGGTCTCCTTGGAGCCTTCTCTTCTCCAGGCTGAACAACCCCAATTCTCAGCGTGTCCTCACAGCAGAGGGGTTCCAGCCCTCATATAATTTTTGTGGACTCCTCTGGACTCACTCCAAAAGGTTCATATTCTTCTTGTGCTAAGGATGAAGGTATAACTTTAAATAATATAGTTCTTTTCTACAACTATGATGCCTTTCATATGCTTTTATTTAAAATAATAAAATAATTAGTATCTGACAGCAAATGAATGAGCTTGACAGAACATATGGTCCAGTCCTGGTCCTAAACAAGAGATAGTGGCAGCATAAGACAAACACCCTCCTCATTAAAGTAGCTCTGTCTCCACAAATAGATTATTCTTTTCATAAAAGTAATGTTTACTTGCTGTGTAGGGAATCTCTGTTCACACACTTCAAGAACCTGACAAGCCACAGTCTGTTTGCCACGTCTACCCAGCAATAGACCTCAGCTCACCCATCTTACAGGCACATCAAACGACTCTCAATATAAAAGAAACTTTCAGCTCCAGTTGAAATAATATAGCTTAGCCCATACACACTCCCCAGTATAATCTAGCTGAGAACAAACAAAAAGTAGTCACAGAATTGATTTTCTCCTGCTGTTGCTTCTTCAGTGCTATTGTCCTTTTAGTGAGTTTTTTAACAGCTCTGGAGACCTGAGCAGCACATTCTTTTTCCAGCCAGACCTCTTCAGAAATCAATTGCACCTATTCAAGGGATCAACGGATTTATGGCATGATTCTACAAAACCCTTTCACAGGGGCTTGCATAACTTGTTAGGGAACCTGTGTGCAGCATTATTTTTTTCCAGTGTTCTTCTAAGATTTAAAAAAAAAAAAAAAAGAGTCAGTGAAGGGATAGTAACACCAGTAGCACACAAATAATATCTAGTAAACCAATGTAAGATTTTTAAGATCATTTTCAGAATTACAAACATGGGCGACATTATTATCTCTAGCTTTGGGAAAGGTATTGCCACATAAAGGGCTAACACCAATTTCAGTGATTGGGAGTACTGGATTCTTTATGATTTCAACTTCAGTGTATCAGAGGAAGGATGAGAGAACATTAAGAGTTCGGATCAATAGCTGCCTTCATCAAATTCTCAATGTGATGCAGCTGGAAGTGAAAAATCTGGTAATAAGACATTTAATAATTTGCTCTACTGAAGAGGGAAACATGACCCAAACATAGAAAGTCATACTTAAGCCCCAATTAGAGCCAGTACATAAATCATCTTTACTTCATAGGTTGCAAACTTTATCTGCAGCACTGGGAATTTCTTCTGCAACATAGAGCTGTTACTGCCCTGCCTACCTCTAATTGCTGATAGCGCATACATTAGCCGTTATTTAATGCTCACTGCCCAACTGAATGATTCCAATACTTGGAGCACAGTACTTGTGCTTTTAGGTTATTTTTCAGATACTTCCATGTACCACCACAAAATACAAGCAAGAGGTACACGTAATTTTCTCACTGTTGTGAAGACAAGTGATCAGGGACTCATCTGGAGTACACAAATCACAAGGTAGCTAGTATGACCTATCTCAGGCAGTACTGGACAAAATTCTCCCCCTTTTCCTCAAAACTCTTTCCCCCAGTAATCAGGCATAACCAGATAGTTCACAGAGGTGCGTTTGTGAAAGTAAAGTGCAAAATAACCTGACAGTAAAACATTTGACAAAAGCAGTTTTAGGATTACCTTACACAGGCAGCATTGTGTTCTCTACAAGTAAGATTCAGAAATAAGACATTTTATTTCCCAAAAGGCAATGAATTCACTTTCAAACAAGACATGTAGCAAATGTGGTAGCATTTGAAGTGGAGCTGCTGAAGTATTTTCATATGAAAGCTTCTGAAAGAGTGGAAGATTGTTAAACATAGGAAAAAACAAACTTCACAGTAACAACAGTTCTAGTATTTCACCTTTAAACAGAGTATCTTGAAGTGACCATGAAAGATAAGAAGTATAACAAAACGTGTACATTACTCTGTCTGCTTATTACATCCTGTCGTGGGTGGAGGCCAAGCCGATTACCAACCCATGGCAGATGATCCTTATTACCCCTTTTCCCCCCCAGCCGTAAGAGACAGGGAACAATAAGGGCAGAGAGGCTTCTGGATTGGAGAGTAAAACTAAAACTACTTTAATAACAATAGCAATGTTAAATGAAACACGTATAAATATATACCGGACCCAAATACCGAATCCAACTCTCCCTTTTTATGATAGATGTGTCACCACCGAAGTTGCAAACGTCCCGTGCTGGAGCTCCCAGTAGCAGCTCTCAGCTCTCAGGCCCAGTAGCAACTCTCAGCCAAGCTCAAGCAGGCAGCCATGCTTTTTAGCTCCCTTCGCCCAGTACGTGTCCAAACAGCTCCACCGTGTTCTAGTAGCTACCAGCACCCGGTACCGACTAAATCCCAACACAGACTAAGCCCAAGGCCCCCACCCAGGGTCCCAAAACCTCCCGATTTCCATTTCCCCCTGGGGGCAGGGTCCTTCCCGAGATGCCTGAGCTTGGGTTTCAGGAATTTCAGGTTTTAAAGGGGAAGTTCAGGTAACTCTGGCAAGGAGGGTCGGGGTGGGGGGGTGCGTGTGGAACTGTTACTGAATATGATGTATATGGGATGGAATACTTTTTAGAAGATAAAGTCACTGAACAGAATTAATTCTGTTCTAACCCAAACCAGGACATTCTAACCCAAACCAGGACACATCCTCAAGACAAGTCCCTGTTTCAAGTCAAAGGTGTGATAGGTTAAGGTCTGCTTGGTCTCATTTGTTCCAAAGAATTTCTTCCTCTTATTGATGGGATCAAACTCTGTTGGCCCCACCTGAGCTGCAGGCTCCCAACATGGATCTGTGGCTCCCTTGCCTGCCATCCGTTCCCTTTGAGCAGGAACAGTAGTTCACTAAGGAAAGCCAAGATCTTAACTCTCTTTCTCAAAGAATTTGCATATAATTGGAAACCAAGTAGGGGGAAAAAAGCCAACATCACCCCCCCCTCAAAAAGACCCCCAACTGCAACCTTTGTCTATCATCATCTCAAGTATATTTAGCATGCATTTGGTTTAGAAGACCAAATTAACATTACAGAATATTAGTGGAAAGAAGATAAACCTTTCCTTGGAGAAACAGTATTTTAAGTGATAGTCAGAGATAAGAAAGCAGTACGTATGTATTTCTGAGAGTAGTGTCTTGTGTCCAGTGGCACTGCTGGCTGAACATTTCAATCATTATTGTTCCTCCTCCATCTCATTTGTTAAATTTTACAGATAGAACTAATCATTAATTCACTTCAGATCATTATCTGGAAACTATTTTAACACTGCAAAAAACCCTTTAGGGGACTGAAAAGCACATTCCTCAAAAAGTTGCTCTAATTATGAGAAAAGTAAAAAGGATAACTCAGAGACCACTAGCCTGAGATGTTAAAGTAACAAATTATAAGGGTACATTCAGAAATACACAATATATTGATCTGTATTAACATCCAGGGAACTAAAGTAAACAATTATCACATCTCTTACAGAATTCTTAAAGAAGGAAAAAAATATTCATATTCTTTGCTGCAGAAGTATTTTTAATTACATTTAACATTTTGGGCGTATCCCCATATGCATTCATTCCAAAGCACTAAATCTTCACAGTGAAGTTTTGCCCAGGGCAAAGTTAATTTAAAAAAACCCAAACAACTTTAGAAGACTGCAAAGTAATCTACTACCCTAATGTTTTGATTTGTTTTGTTTTTCTTTAAATGAAAACAATGTCCGGGATAGTATTTAATCGTAAGCTAAGTGCAGATAATACAGTTTTTGTAAACTCTACAGAAAATATTTTTCCACAACTTGAAACAATGACAAGTAGTACAAGGACCTGGTGCCAATGGGGATCATGACTGGACAGTCTCGATATCTTTACTGGTTTGGACATCCTTACTGCACAATATCAGCTTCCATAGAAGGGTTCATTATGACAAATTTAAACAACAAAACCCCAGCAAACATCTTTTTCAGGCTTGTGATGTAGGTTTCAGCCACTCACAACCTTGACATTAAACCTAACTAGCCAAGAACAAAAGAGAGCTGTTATTACTCCCCTTTAAGAAAGCAACACTATATTTCAGATATTGACAGCCCTGCTCCTCTCATGGACTTTTTTTAAATCTTACCTTTTCAGATTTCACCTAACAAAAAAGCATTCACAGCACCCTGTAGGCCTACAAAATATAACATTATTTTTCTAAATAATACAAGACTACAAATGCATTATAAAATAATCTGAATCCATTAATAAATCTATGGTTAGTCCAAGATTGGTTTTAAGCAGAAGAAAATATACGACTTGCCAAGAGTTTTAAAAAATACTTTCTGAAACTCAATGAGAATAGTAGAACATTTCCCAAAGGCATGAAGAGCTTTCCAGGCAAAGCAGCTCAGCCTCTTCTCTGCATCTGAATGTGTGGGTTTACTTCCCCTCCATCAAGACAACATGCTTCCATTACATGATCACTTACACCTGTAAGAAAATGAATACAAATCTTCATTCTGCAACTTCCTTAACCTTAAGGAATCCCTTTCACCTCCTCACTGGTCAAGAAGAAATTGTCCCCAGATGGAACACGTATTCTGCAGGAAAAGTTCATCTTATTACCTGACAGTAGGCCTCAAACACCAGCTAACCTTCCTTCAAACGCTGCCTTCCAACCTCACCCAGACCTGTCTGTGAAAGCTTCAATCTAATTAAATGGGCAGAGGCCAATGGGATGAGTTTTAATAAGGGTAAACGTAGAGTCCTGCACTTTGGGCGTAACAACCCCCAGCAGCACTACAGGCTCGGGAAGGAGTGGCTGGAGAGCTCCCCAGCAGAGAAGGACCTGGGGGTGCTGATTGACAGCCGGCTGAACATGAGCCAGCAGTGTGCCCAGGTGGCTAAGAAGGCCAATGGCATCCTGGCTTGTATCAGGAATAGTGTGACCAGCAGGAGCAGGGAGGTGATCTTGCCACTGTACTCACCACTGGTGAGGCCACACCTTGAGTACTCTGTGCTGGTTTGGGCACCACAGTATAGGAAGGACATTGAGGTACTGGAGAGGGTGCGGAGAAGAGCAACTAAGCTAATCAGGGGTCTGGAGAACAGGCCTTATGAGGAGAGGCTTAGGGAGCTGGGGTTGTTTAGCCTGGAGAAGAGGAGGTTGAGGGGAGACCTTATTGCTCTCTTCAGCTACTTGAAAGGTCATTCTAGGGAGGCGGGTGTTGGCCTCTTCTCCCTTGTGACTAGTGACAGGACTAGAGGGAATGGGCTTAAGCTGTGCCAGGGCAGGTTTAGATTAGATATTAGGAAGAATTTCTTTACTGAAAGAGTGGTAAGGTATTGGAATAGGCTGCCCAGGGAGGTGGTGGAGTCACCACCCCTGGAAGTTTTTAAGAAGAGGATTGATGTGTTTCCTCAGTGGATGTTTTAGGGATAAGAGTAGTGTAGGGCTATCTGTTGGACTAGATGATCTTGAGGGTCCTTTCCAACCGTAATGATTCTGTGATTCTGTGATACTGTGAAATGACACTCCATGCAGATCAAGGTGATTGACTCAAAACATGTGAGTAGTGTTCTTCTCTAAGGCTGTTAGTGAGCTCCTATTCTTCCTTTTTTTTTTCTTGTGTTCATTTTTGCAAGCGCACCAAAGTAACAGACCTCACTGTCCTGCTGAAAGCAATCAGAGATAACTAAGTGCCTTTCCAGAGCAACACAACAACAAATGCTGGGTGACAGAAACAAATTAATACAGTCTTGAAATGCTTGGAATAAGGACTGTGAGAAGAAAACTAAGGGGGATCTAATTGCTGCTTTGAGTGACCCAGTGGAAAATAAAGCATTGGAATATTCTCAGAGGGGGTAACAAACACATTGTGAAAAGGGGAATTGTGGATTGAGCATTAGGGGGAAAGAAAGTCCCCCATGAGGGCACTGGGACTGGTTTGGCCAGGGGCATAGTGGAGTACCCAACCCTGGAAACGTTCAAAATTCAGCTGGACAAAGCCTGAAACAACCCAGTCCACATTTGAAATTAGTCCTGCTCTTAGCAAGAGACTGAACCTCAGGACCTTCAGACATCCTTTAAACCTTAACCTGAATGGGATGCCTTATACTCCTGATGGAAGGTTAACCCCAGTGTTTTCTGTTGACTGCCTGCAAGTTGCATTACAGGGAACAGACTAGGTGGCTCTTTCCAAATCAGCATGAGGCTTATACATCTCCTCTCTCCCCATCTTTCTTTCCTCCTTTCTCTGTTTGCCTCTCATCATCTAGATGTCTCTTCTGTTCTGGGTGCAGAGGGGAAACGTCATTCCAATGGATCACTCTTTTTAATTCTTTGTCTCTCTAGCAGAAAGAAACGTTATTGCAATAACATATTCATTAGACAAAACACAGGGTGACTGAATGAAGTAAATCAGTGACCAAGAGGCAGAAACAATATTCTGCTGCTGTTGTTTCACTGCTTGAAAATGAGTCAGCAAAGATGGTGAATAATTTTCATATGAAATTAATTACCATCTCTTAACAGGCAGGAAAAATTCTAAAAAAGAATATGAGATACTAACACAAATAAAGGATAGGAGAGATCCTGAAAATAAACAGATCCCAGTCTTGGTTACATTGAGAACTTTTTGACTACAAGATGAACTGGCTGCTAGACTCTGATCCATTAATTGTCTGCCGTCACCCAAGAGGTGCCCAGTCTCACCCATCTGATGCTCCAGACTGGCTGCTTTTATCATCTCTTCCACCCTCACCATTTGCTGGAACATACTACAGAGAGCTCAGTGGGAGACCAGCCCTTTGAATGCCCATGTGTGTAGTACTTACTTCAGCAAGAACCCAGAATTTGCCAGAAATACAAAGGTGACACTGAAATAAATAGCTATGTAATTCTCTACTTACTGAGAAAATCCTGAATGGTATTTTAAGGGACAAACCAAGGTAATCTTACTAATTCAGGGGTACCTTTCCTTCTTCCCTGCTTTCTCACTTGATGTTAAGTTTCCTGAAAAATCTACAGGACATTTGAAGCTGTAACAAAAATCATAAAGGATTTTCCAGAGTACAAACCAAATCAGATTATTGTCACTTTGTCCTGAATATAGACAGATAGAGTAAAACAAGGCAATTTTCCTTCTAGGCATGTTACACAAGAAGAGAGATATGATATTAAAGAAAAAAAGTGAGAATTGAAACATCATAGAGGAAAAGCATGCTTTTTTACTCTACATATAATTAACCTGAGATGCTCATTGACCTAAAACATCAATAAGCTCAACAGCTTTAGTAAGGCTCAAAAGGAGGATAAGCCATTTATATAGCCACTAAGAATTTCCATGGTTACTTCTGATAGCATAAAGTATTTATAAAGTATATTAATTTTTACATTTCTAGTATGACATAGACACTTGCTGCCAGGGGTTAAGAAGGCAGCAGTTTAAAATCACCTTGAGCACCAGGGGTACTGTAGTGGATGGACCAACGTGTTCTGGAAATGTCAATACTATAACAGACAACAGTTCTGCTATCTCTGGAGTCTATTTCTTTACAGGTATTGGACCATGACTGAGTATAAGAGGGTTTGTGAACACCACTAACATTGGAGGTTATACTAATGACAATCAAATGGGACAATGTACATAAAAAGTACCAAAATGATTGTGTGGACTAAGACTTAAGGAATATGAAAGCAGAATTGGCATGCTCAGCTTGCTTCCTGAAATGCCTGTATACCAATGCATGCAGCGTGGAGAATAAACAGGAGGAGTTAGAAATCCATGTGAGGTCAAGGGGTTATGATCTGGTGGCAATCACAGAGACATGGTGGGACCGCTCTCATGACTTCAATGTGGTCATGGATGGCTATGTCCTTTTTAGGAAAGACACGTCTACAAGGTGTGGTGGTGGAATTCTTCTTTACATGAGAGAACATCTAGAATGCATTGAGTTCTGTCCAGGGATGAATGAGGGGAGACTTGAGAGTTTATGGGTGCAAATTAAGGGGCAGGCTAGCATGGGGAATACTGTTGTGGGTGCCTATTACAGGCCACTTGATCAGGATGAAGAAGCTGATGAGGCTTTCTACAGGCAGCTGACAGTGGCCTCACAATCACAGGCCCTGGTTCTTATGGGGGATTTTAACTACCCAGATATTTGCTGGAAAGCCTACTCAGCCAGCCATTCACAGTCCAGGAGGTTCCTCCACTGCGTTGATGATAACTTCCTTATGCAAATGGTGGATGAGCCCACTAGGAGGGGAGCGCTGCTGGACCTGATACTCACTAACAAGCAATCATGAGATGGTAGGGTTCAGGATCTTGTGTGGTAGGAACAGAATACCTAGTAGGATTACAACAATAGACTTCAGTAGGGACAACTTTGATCTTTTCAAGAAATTACTAGGGGAAATCTCATGGCTAAGGGCACTAGAAGATAAAGGGGCCCAAGAGAGTTGGTTAACATTCAAGGACCACTTCTTCCAAGCTCAAGATCAGGGCATCCCAACATGTAGAAAATCAAGAAAAGAAGCCAGGAGACTCACAAGTTTAAGCAGGGAACTTTTGGGCAAACTCGAGTGGAAGAAGAGAGTCTACAGATCATGGAAGGAGGAGTTGGCCACATGGAAAGGGTGTAAGACTGTTGTTGGAAGATGCAGGGAGGCGACCAGGAAAGCTAAGGCCTCCCTGGAATTAAATCTTCCAAGGGAGGTCAAGGACAATAGGAAGGGCTTCTTCAAATACATTGCAGGAAAAACTGCCCACTGGTGAATCATGGAATCATCACAGAATGGCCCAGGTTGGAAGGGACCTTAAATATCATCTAGTTCCAACCCCCCTGCCACGGGAAGGGAGGCCACACACTAGACCAGGGTGACCAGGGCCACATCCAGCCCGGCATTGAACACTGCCAGGGACGGCATGAATGAGGTGGGTGCCTTGGTGACAGATGATACCGAAAAGATGGCATTACTGAATTCCTTCTTTGTCTCTGTCTATACTGTTAGAGACTGTTCTCATGAGCCTCAGACTCCTGAGCATCCAGATGATGTTAGGATAAGAGAGGAGTTTTTCTTAGTTGGTGAAGACTAGGTTAGGGAGCAGTTAAGCCATCTGGACATCCATAAATCCATGGGACCTGATGGGATTCACCCGCAGGTGTTGAGGGAGCTGGCAGAAGTCATTGCCAGGCCCCTGTCCATCATCTTTGGGAAGTACTGAGGAACAGGAGAGGTGCCTGGGCATTGGAGGAAGGAAAACGTCAGCCCAGTCTTCAAAAAGGGCAAGAGGGAGGACACGCATAACCGTAGACCGGCCAGCCTCACCTCCATACCCAGAAAGGGGATGGAACACTTTATCTTTGACTCTGTCTCAAGGCATATCAAGGATAAGGGGGTCATTAGGAGCAGTCAGCATGGGTTCACCAAGGGGAAGTCATGTTTGACCAACCTGATAGCCTTTTATGAGGACATAACCAGGTGGATACATGAGGGTAGAGCAGTGGATGTGGTTTATCTTTATTTCAGTAAAGTGTTTGACACTGTCTCCCACAGCATCCTTGCAACTAAACTGAGGAAGTGTGGTCTGGCTGATTGGGTAGTGAGGTGGATTGTGAACTGGTTGAAGGACAGAAGTCAGAGAGTTGTGGTCAATGGGATGGAGTCTAGCTGGAGGCCTGTGTCTAGTGGAGTCCCTCCTGGGACCAGTACTGGGACCAGTACTTTTCAATCTATTCATTAACGACCTGGATGAGGGAACAGAGTGCACTGTCAGCAAGTTTGCTGATGACATTAAACTGGTTGGAGTGGCTGACACATTGGAGGGTTGTGTTGCCATTCAGTGAGACATAGAGAGCCTGGAGAGTTGGGCAGGGAGAAATTGAATGAGATTCAATACGGCCAAGTGTTGAGTCTTGCACCTGGGAAAGACCAACCCCATGTATGGGGACTGAGCTGTTGGAGAGCAGTGAAGGGGAAAGGGATCTGGGGGTCCTGGTGGATGGAAGGATGACCATGAGCCAGCAGTGTGCTCTTGTGACCAGGAGGACCAATGGGATTGTGGGGTGGATTAGAAAGGGTGTGGCTAGTAAGTCAAGAGAGGCTCTTGTCACCCTTTACTGTACTCTGGTGAGGATGCATCTGGAATATTGTGTCCAGTTCTGGGCCCTCAGTTGAAGAAGGAGAGGGAACTGCTTGAAAGAGCCCAACACAGAGCCACCAAGATGATGAAGGGGCTGGAACATCTTGGTTATGAGGAAAGGCTGATGGAGCTGGGTCTCTCTAGCTTGGAGAAGAGGAGACAAAGGGGTGACCTCATTTATGCTTATAAATATGTGGAGGGTGTTGGGAGGATGGGGCCATGCTTTTCTCAGTGGATCCCCGTGACAATACAAGGGGCAATTGTTGTAAGCTGAAGCATAGAAGGTTCCATGTGAATACAACAAAAAAATGTTTTATTGCAAAGTTAACATGGGAATCTTCTCAGCAAGGACACCAAAGTAACAGACTATGGTGTCTTTATGTGAGCATTCAAACCAAGAGACAGTGTAAGTGGCTTTCCTGAATAATAAACCAACAAAATACACACTGTGGGTGAAACGGATTAACATAATCTTTGAAACCATTGGAATACATTAAGGACATCTAGAAGCTGACAAAAAGGAAAATGAAAATGAAAATAAATTTGTAACACAAGGAGACAAGCATTTATGGCTCAAATGAAACAATAATACAATGCCTTTCAACTCAGGAGAAAAGGTAGTAAACAGATTTTCCAGTACTGGCACCAAATGCTTCCATACTGGTATTCATAAAGCACAAATATGTAACTTCCATACTAATTTGTACCAGGAAGAGAATAAAGTTCATTCTTCTAACATCCAAGAGTATTAACACAATTCCCTGGCCCTACCTCTGCTTGACAGTAGGAAGATTTCAACACAAAGACTGGGCTCATTTGCTAAGAATGAAAAAAAAATAGATGACAAAACAAGGCTTGTTTCTGAAGTCAGAACAATGCCATTAGATCTTCTCACTGAGAAAACATATTGCTTCTTAAATGTACAAAATCACCTAGAATTCCATGGATAGAATTAGACTGAAATCTATGTGGGTGGAGTGGAAAGTTTATTACCCATTCAGCCTCACAGAGCACGCACAGATACCATCCTTGGATCTGACCAGTTTTGTTCTAAATGGCAAATCTTTGGGGTTCCAGTTGCTACGACCACTGTGGCCTCTATGTCATCACCACCCACAAGAAGGGCTGGGTAGCCCTCTGCTCCAGTGTGAGGGAAGCCAAGGCTGACCTAGGGAGGAAATTAAATAAAAAATTCTTACCTTAATTTGAGGTGGTTTCCAAGTTATAGCTTAAAATACACTTTGAAAGCATCATCCAGTATAAGAAAAGATAAGGAGCATGATCAAAATATCAAGAATGAACACCAGCAATATAATCTCCAGATTCACTTTGGAGAGTAAATGACTACAATAAGGAGCCAGTCTGTCATTCTACATCACAGAATCACAGAATATTAAGAGTTGGAAGGGACTTCGAAAGATCATCTAGTCCAATCCTCCTGCCACAGCAGGATTCCCCACACCAGCTCACACAGAAGCGTGTCCAGATGGGTTTTGAATATGTCCATAGAAGGAGACTCCACAACCTCTCTGGGCAGTCTGTTCCAGTACTCTGTCACCCTCACGGTGAAAAAATTCCTACATGTATTCACATGGAATCTCCTATGCTTTAGCTTACAGCCATTGCCTCTTGTCCTGTCACTGGGCTTCACTGAGAAGAGCCTGACCCCATCCTCCCGACACTCACCCTTCGCATATTTAAAAGCATAAAAGAAGTCACCCCTTAGTCTTCTCTTCTCCAAGCTCAAAAGACTTAGCTCCCTAAGCCTTTTCTCATCAGGAAGATGTTCCAGCCCCTTCATCATCTTGGTGGCTCTGCGCTGGACTCTTCCAGCAGTTCCCTATCCTTCTTCAACTGAGGGCCCAGAACTGGACACAATATTCGAGATGCGGCCTTACCAGGGTAGAGGAAAGAGGAAGAAGAACCCCTCTTGACCTACTAACCACACCCCTTCTAATCCACCCCAGAATCCCATTGGCCCTCCTGGCCACAAGAGCACACTGCTGGCTCATGGTCATCCTTCCATCCACCAGGACCCCCAGATCCCTTTCCCCTTCACTGCTCTCCAACAGCTCAGTCCCCATACATGGGGTTGGTCTTTCCCAGGTGCAAGACTCAACACTTGGCCGTATTGAATCTCATTCAATTTCTCCCTGCCCAACTCTCCAGGCTCTCTAAGTCTCACTGAATGGCAACACAACCCTCCAATGTGTCAGCCACTCCAACCAGTTTAATGTCATCAGCAAACTTGCTGACAGTGCACTCTGTTCCCTCATCCAGGTCGTTAATGAATAGATTGAAAAGTACTGGTCCCAGTACTGGTCCCAGGAGGGACTCCACTAGACACAGGCCTCCAGCTAGACTCCATCCCATTGACCACAACTCTCTGACTTCTGTCCTTCAACCAGTTCACAATCCACCTCACTACCCAATCAGCCAGACCACACTTCCTCAGTTTAGTTGCAAGGATGCTGTGGGAGACAGTGTCAAACACTTTACTGAAATAAAGATAAACCACATCCACTGCTCTACCCTCATGTATCCACCTGGTTATGTCCTCATAAAAGGCTATCAGGTTGGTCAAACATGACTTCCCCTTGGTGAACCCATGCTGACTGCTCCTAATGACCCCCTTATCCTTGATATGCCTAGAGACAGAGTCAAAGATAAAGTGTTCCATCCCCTTTCCAGGGATGGAGGTGAGGCTGACCAGTCTATAGTTACCTGGTTCCTCCCTCTTGCCCTTTTTGAAGACTGGAGTGACATTTCCCTTCCTCCAATGCCCAGGCACCTCTCCGGTTCCCGAGGACTTATTAAAGATGATGGAGAGGGGCCATGTCTCAGCATTGGTGTATGAAGTAAAGCACTTGCAAAAAATAATGGCATGCATAATCAAAGCTGTAGAGAAATTTGCTAGCTTATACTAGAATTCATCTTGGAACATTTCCTTAGAGAATGATTATGTTGTGTATGCAGCCTGGACTGAAGTCCTGCTGCTTCTGTCAGCCCATCTCTTTGGACAGAAACAGACTACTCTGTGTTCAAGCCCCTGCATTGAAACCAAGGAGAAGCATAGCAAATCCACTATCACTATTTACAGAGAAGTTGACTAACTGTCTGATAAATACTGTTAGCATTCTGCTACCAATTTGCTTCAGGTTTGTTACAGCTGCTGCCTGAGGCTCTTCCTCACGCCCGCTGGCCGAATTCAAATGGGCAGTACACAGAGGGAAAGGACAGAGCCAAGCAACAGGGCAGTGCTGTTCAGGTCAGCAATGGGAAAGAATGGGTGAATCATGAATTATATTCCATTACTTTCCCCCATTGATAGGGACAACTCCCTAAAGATTGAAGGTGTCTTCCAGCAATCAGTACAACCAATTCTTCTGTCCTTTCATACTAATGGCTAGGATAAATTTCAACTACTAGATCACATAAAACCATTTAAAGCTCAAGTACACCCAGGGAATCACAGTTTTACACTTCGGGGGGGCTGGTGCTTCCAAGCCCCACAAAGTGTATATTCCAGTTTGGTCAGGAAGACACTGCAGACTTGAACCTAAAATTTGAGCCATGTTGCAAGTGCAGTATAAATATACTCTTTTAAGAGGTCAAATTTTAGAATAACCATGAGCAAGTCAAAAGTTTATGGGTAGGAATTAGAGACCAAGGTAACAAGGGAAAGCTTGTGGTTGGAGTATACTACAGGCCTCCCAATCAAGAGGAGTCTGTTGATGAAGCATTCCTGCTACAGCTACAGGAAGTATCACGATCACAGGCTCTTGTCCTGCTAGGAGACTTCAACCACCCCAACATTTGCTGGGAAAAGTAATGCAGCAAGCAGAAGGCAATCCAGAAGGCTCCTAGAGTGTCTTGGTGAGAACTTCCTAACACAGGAAAAAGACACTGTTACCCGGGGGGGATACAATACTAGATCTCCTGGTAACCAGTGGAGGTCAGCTCATCAGGGATTTCAAGACTGGGGGCTCCCTGGGCTGTAGTGACCATACACTGGTGGAATTCACAGTTCTAAGGGTCACTAATCCGTCAAGAAGCATAGTCAGGACCCTGAATTTCAGAAAAGCAAATTTCCAGCTCTTTAAAGAGTTACTCAACAGGATACCCTGGGAAACAGTCCTCAGGGACAGGGTAGCAGAACAGAGCTGGCAGATCTTTAAGGACGCTTTCCTTAGCACAAGAGCTCTTGATTCCCAGGTGTAAGAAATCTAGCAGGAAAGGGAAGTGACCAGCATGGCTGAGTAAATACCTGCTGGTCAAATTAAAAAACAAGAAGGAGCTGCACGGCAGTGGAAGTGGGGACAGAGATCCTGGGAAGAGTATAGGGATGCTGCCTGACGGTGTAGAGATGAAGTAAGGAAGGCCAGGGCGCAGCTGGAGCTGAACTTCACAAGGGATGCAAAGACGAACAAGAAGGGATTCTACAGGTACATCAATGAAAAAAAGGAAGGTCAAAGAAAACATACCCCCCCTGAAGAGCAAGAACGGCTAGCTAGTAACAATAGATGAGAAGGCAGAGGTTCTCAACGACTTTTTTTCCTCCATCTTCACTGGCAACCTCTCTCCCAACACTTCCCAAGTTAAAAAGCCACAAGGTGGGGATCAGGGTAATGAAGTGCCTCCCACTGTATGTGAAAATCAGGTTTGTGACCTCCT
>VWZX01002186.1:0-14860 GCA_013399015.1 Galbula dea | reverse complement strand
CATATCTGACTTGGCCGTGCTGATCCTCATGGAGTGAGATGATCATTTTAAGGAACTTGGGGGGACAACCTAAATGCTCCAAAATCTACCACAGACCTTTTTTGCTCACAGCATCAAAAGCCCTGGTGAGGTCAACAAAGGTTACATAAAGACCTTTGCTCTGTTCCCTACATTTCTCTTGCAGTTGTCTGAGAACAAATACCATGTCTGTGGTGCTCCTGTTGGCTCTGAAACCGGACTGACTCTCAGGTAAAATTCCTTCTGCTATAGTGGGTATTAATCTCTTCAGGAGTATTCTTGCCAGGATTTTGCCAGCAATGGAGAGCAGAGTAATACCACGGTAATTTGAGCAGTCTGATTTAGTACCTTTCTTCTTATACAAAGTGATAATGACTGTATCACGAAGGTCTGATGGTACTTCGCCTAGTTCCCAGCAGCGCACGACAAACTCATGAAATTTAGCATGCAGTGCAAGACCCCCATGTTTCCAGACTTCGGGTGGAATTCCATCAACCCCAGCTGCCTTGCTGATTTTTACCTGATGTATGGCCTTGAGGGTTTCTCCTAAAGTGGGGGCAGTATCCAAGTCGTATTTCACTGGTTGTTGTGCGATGGACTGAATTCCTGAGTCTAGGACTACAAGGTTGGTACTGAAAAGAGTCTGAAAGTGTTCAGACCATTGATTCAGAATAAAAGTTTTATCTGTTAGAAGCGTTTGACCATCAGCGCTGAGTAGAGGGCTTTGGACTTGGTATGTAGGCCCGTATGCTGTTTTCAGGGCCTCATAGAATCCTTTGTGATTGGCACTGAATTTTGATATGCATCTACAACATTTGAGATCTTTGATAAGCATCTTCAGGAGGTACACTGCTGGGTGTGAATGAACAAACATGGAAAGGAATGTACCCCACATTTTAATAAATTACGTTCTTCCAGTTTAAAACTCAAATTTGTAATCCACAAGCTTTTAACATTATGGCTTCATTCACTTCTACTTACTGATGAAGATTTCCAGGCTTTCATGATAAAGAACTGTGGTGGTTAGAGAGGTTCTTTTTCCTGACCTCTTAACTCACGGCAGCTAAAGGAGAGACTTCTGATTGGAAGTTAAAAACTAAAACCTGCTTTAATAATAACAACATATATAAACGAAACAAATAACATATACAGGACCCAAAATACTGAACCGTGCCGATGCCAGCTCCCAGATTCTCTCAGTCCCTGGTAGCAGCTCCCAGTCCAAGCAGCTTCACGTGTGTCTCAGTTAGCACTGACAGCGTCTAGCAGCAGCCAGGTGCCAGCAGGGAGAGAGAGCGTCTCCTCGTGGTTCCAGCACAGGTAAAAGTCCAGCTGAAACTCCCAAAATTCCCCTGGCTTCCCCCTTGGGGGCGGGGGGCAGTGTCCTTAAGATTCAGGAATCTCAGGTTTCTTAAAGGGACAGTCCAGCTTAGCTGGTAACCGAAATAATCAGATACATGGTAATGGAATACCTTTTAGAAAATACAGTCACTGAACAGAATTAATTCTGTTCTAACCCAAATTATAACAAGAACTGTAGTTCATTGCATTCTTATAGAAAGTTGTTCTAGATAAAGTACCATTATTGAATAGAGACAGTCTAGTTTCTCTTCCCTTGTTTTGCTAATATAACTGTAAAATTTACAGATTAAACCCCCTCAAAGTATCTACTTGAGTTTCAGAACTTGTTGATATAGCAGGTGGTTGTGGAGACACGTATCTGTTTCTTTTTAGGAAATACCTCACTTTTATGTGAAACAAGGTCCAGTTACTAGTCTAAATTGAAACAATAAGTTCTAATTTAGAAAAATACTTAACAAATGCTCTAGAATGTATTGCAACAGAAATATCAGAGATCATCAAAAGCTGATTTTCTAATATGCTAGCACTGACAGCCTGGATCAAACTGCTGCTCATCTGGTCCTGTGGTACATTTCCAGCTTGAAAAATTAATGACTTAAGACAAAAGTGCAGACACAGTGAGCAGACGTAGCATAATCTGACTTTTTCAAATGTATCATATAGACACCTCTAATTTTTTTTCATTCCCTGAACCCTAACAGGTACTACACATTCCAGTGTATGCTATAATTCACTGTGGTAACACTGCATACTCTTCATATAAATTTACAAGTCTGATTCTGTTCTAATCTATTTCAATTTTAATCTCACTATATCCAGTTCATCCTTTGCTAGTAAGTTTCACAGATCAGTTATCTTTGATGAGTGCAGTTGCAGCACCACCCTGTTACATCTTGGAGGGTTGGACAGTGGCATCTGAATTCTGAGACGGTAGAAACACAGTATTGACAAAAATAGACACTGTATATGACAGGATGCTCAGTTACTTTTACAATAGTGGGATATTCCCTTGAACTAGTAAAAAATGCAAAATGAATATATTAAGAAGGTGGTTTGTCTTTAAAATGCAGCAGTAAGGACTGCTAGTGAAAGCTGTTGAGAGGTTTAGATCAGCTGGAAGGTTATTTTCATCTGGGTTTTTGATTGATTATGGGCTTTTATCTGGCAACCTGTCGGCTTCTTTTCTTTCTTTTATAGTTAATCTCTGCAAGCAGTTCTGCATTTTACTCTGGATTGTGATAACCAGGAAAGAGTTGCAAGTAGAAGTTACCTTTCAGAATCGTAGATCAAGGTGCTTTACTCTGGGATACAAATCAAGTCCTGAACAGACAGAATAAATTTTCCTGGTTTGTGGGGATATTTAACCAATGCCCCTAGCTTCAGGCTGGGAAAGTGTCAAATTTCAAATTCCTTGGAGCCAAGCAGGCTCTCAGAGCTGCCTTATGTCAAGTGTTTGGGATTTACTGAGAGGCTCTCTAGTTCACTTCTCTGTCTGCCACTGTGAGGACTCTTTTGACTGGTGGATTCTGTCTCTGTCTATGCCTCAAACTTAAAGACATGCAGTAATTTTCCAGCAGCACTGGGTAGTTACTGGATTTTATACTTGAAATTTAATATTTCTTTTACTCACATATACCTACCATGATTGTATTTTAGTTAAGCCTGTACTGTGTTTTAAACAGAAAGCTATGACAAACTGCACTGAAAAATATTTTATGCGGGAATTCAGGTGTAATGACTCTCTTGTACAATGTACTTATGTACAGGATGTACTTATGTACAGGATGTCAGAATCGTAGAACTGTTTAGGTTGGAAAAAACCTTTAAGATCATTAAGTCCAACCACAGACATGTTGAACAGTAATAATTATAAACATAATAAACAGTAATAGACATAATAAAGCAGAGGCATTGTCAAAGGCCCAACAACATACAAAGCATTATTTCATGCTCACTAATAATCAAGTGACAAGATGCATTTGAGACTGAACAGTCCTTCTAAAAGATGCATTTGAGACTGAATAGTTCTTCTAAAAGATGCATTTTCCTTCATCTAAAAGATACTGATGAGTAGTGCAGAATACATTGATGGTTTAATGTAGGAATTATTTTTCTGAAACCATATAGCCTGCTAATGGACGTGGCTTCTGGCCTTCAAAACTATGAAACCCTGAAAATGCTGTGAAACACCATCAGGTGAGACTAAGCAGTGTATCCAACACAAAACAAGGTTCAAATACCACTACCACAAAAGGTATACGACTCATGTTCTAGGAGGAGTCTCTCATTACTGACTGTAGGAACAAACCACTGTATAAAATAGGTACTCTTGTATGCACAGATAGGGACACAACCTGTAACATAAGTGAAGAAGGGGCTTTTGTTTTGTTGGGAGAGGCAGAGGAATTTATCATGAGCTGGGAAGAGTGCAGAGAAGATATCTTCTTACTGGGTGTACCAGCTCATAACTTTGGCTTGGAGGGGAAGCCTTATGAGGAACGGCTGAAATCACTTGCTCTGTTCAGCCTAGAGAAGAGGAGACTGAGGGGAGACCTCACTGCAGTTTATAACTTCCTCACCAGAGAGAGAGGGGTAGGTGCTGATCTATTCTCTCTGGTGACCAGCGACAGGACCCAAGGGAATAGCATGAAACTGTGCTGTGGGAAGTTCAGATTAGATGTTAGCAAGAGGTTATAAAGAGTTGAGGTAACTGAAACCTATTTGATTGATTTACAGGTCATAAATATAGTTTTAGTACTGTTTTATAATGTCTGTTTTAGCTATCTGAATGATCTAGCTTGCTGTAAATACTGTATGATTTGATTAGCAGAAAATAGTTCAAATGTAGCAAAACCAGTGTCTGCCAGGACACTGCTAAAGTTCTAATCTCTAATAAAGCAGAGAGATCGTCAGAGGCCTAACAATATGACAAGAGTATAATAAACAAACTCTGGTTTGCGTAAAGAACTCTACCTTGCAAAGAGATATTTTGTCATAATTGCCTTATTTTGTGTTAATATGATAGAAATACAATAAAATAAACAGGGCCTTCTACCATCTGTACTAGAACTGTGTGTAACTAGGGTTTGAGTCAAAGTCCATAATGTCAGCTCAATGAATTTTCTATAGAGTTCATTATTCTGTAATTAAGTTTAACAGTGAAAAAGATGCAAAGTTAGCAGTTTGATTCTGTTGCTTAAAAGTTCTTTGGTTTTCATTGGTCCTGGGTCACAAAGCCAGTGAAACATGAATTTTACCACTGTGAAAATTAATTTTCATGAAGAAAATATTGCTCTCAGAGTGTCTAGGAAGACTGATGACACAATTGTGGAGGATTTCCCAGTTTCCTCTTCCAAAACTCAGTCAAAACTGAAGAACAAAGCCTATAGCATTCTGTAGTTCAGCTGAAACAATAAAAAAAAAAAAACCTCTGAGAAATGGGATTCAATAATGAAGAACAATGACAATTTCTTTATTTGGGCTCTAGATTAAATTAGATTATCTAATTTAATTATTTTTATGGATAGACATCTGTCATTTTTTATTTGCTTACTACAAAAAGTTGTATTACTAGTGTTTTTTCTAACAGGCACAAAAATATCAAGTGCAGTAAATTGTCATAGCCCAAGTACAGCTTATTATGAGATATGTTGCAAAAAAGCAGTGAGTCTTGTAATCCTGGATAACTATTTGTGCAATTCGGTATAGTTTGTTGTCTGTTCTGGCATTTAGGAGGATACTGTGGATCAACAAGGTACATTGATAAATGAACATGCTGAAGCTTGCAGAATTATTTCTGAAGATGTTATTTGCTGCAGTTTCTACATGACAGATATTGATTCTGACCATTTTTAAATTATTTCATCTTTTCAAAAAATTACATTGGAGTTAACTATTCTTTTCCTGTTGATGGTCAACCCCAAGTGAGGCAATGAAACAAGTAGTAGAAAATGATTTCTTCAGACTATATGTCTTGATTTCATTTAAGTATGTGTCACATAGCACTTTGTGTGTTTGCTTTGAAGTACTTTGAACTACAGTATTTGTTTGGCATGTTTTGAAAAGCATGTATTCAGACACAATCTTGCTCAACCTGTAGTAGTTTATTTGATTTAAAAAAAAAAAATTGGTTGAGGAACACAAGTCATAACCATTTGAATATCTCTTGTCTATCCAGTAAATGAAAAACTAGATAATATTCTTAAATATAATTCCAGCTGTTTTTCATGAAGCTTTTCAATGTCAGTGCATATTGTGTTAACAACAGCTAGAAAGAACGTTCTAATCAGCAGGATTTAAAAGGAGTTCTGTAATTCTGATTTGTTTGCTTCTGTGTGACTTCACTATTTTTTCCCCAGTCTGCCCTTTTGTTGTTGTTGTTGGGGGGTTCTTTCCCCCTATTTTTTCTTATTCTCTCTTCATTTCTTCCCTCCCACCTTCTTTTTTGCTAAAAGTCACTTGGCAGCAGGAGAATTGCTGTGGTTTTGTGCATTCTGCATTTTTGCCGCTCCATTTAATGAGACCATATTGGACTTCTCCCTTGTTGTTACACTGTGGGTCAAGTGTAAGCGTGTGCATGCTTTACAAATTTATACTCATCGTTGCTAATGTCTGTCCAAGATGTTAGTAGCTGGTGGTTTTGTTTGAGGGACCCTTAATGCTGTAATTCTTTAGTGCAAATCACTTTTTGTTTCTTTTGTTCATTTATAATGAGGGACTGAAATGGAGCTTAAGTAATTCCTTCAATGACTACATTAACCAGACTTTTCTATTGTCGCTGTTTAAGAACTGAAAATAATTAACACAAAGCCACATTTACTTCAGAGAGCTTTAAAAGAAGTCAGGGCATTACCATCAAGATAATAATGAATTCAGGCTCTGTGGAAAGGCAGGGAGGAAAGGAAAAAAGATTAAATATATTTAAAGACAAGCAAAAAGACTTCTGGTGGGAATATTTCACCGTTGAATAAAACATTCCCTTGGGAAATAAACTGCTGTTTGCGTTTGTATTTTGAGGCACTTTGTGAGTACCTTCAGAGAAACTATTAAGAACCTCCTTCTCTCTTTAAGAATTCTGAACCTAAAAAACAACTAGAAACAGTAGCCAGTTTCCTAAGAGACAGGCTGTTAATTCAGAAACAGTAATATCATCACTGTTTGAAAAGACTGGCATCAGAAAGCAATATTGTTGATATTCAGGTCTCGAGAAAAAAAAATGTTTTCCACAGGAATAAAGCTTTATTTGTTTGTTTGTTTCTGTCATATAACTTATCTTTCTCAGGACATACAACCCTCTTTCGAGATGTCAGAAGAAGATACTTCAGTAGTGAAAAATTCTATTTTAGGATTGATTGTAGATAAGTCTTCCATTTCAAAGAAAGTTGGCAAGCTGAAAACCAAAGCCATAGAATGTAAGGGTTGTGAAGCAAGAAATAGCTGTAAATTATCCATGCCAAGGAAAGCCAGGAATCAAAACTCTAAAGGCTACCTGAAAAAAAAAAAAATCTGCATGAACAAAGAGGAGGTTTCCCTTCAGACTGACGGGAAAGATGGGAAGAAATACTGCTGTTAACAGTTAGCTTAGACAGGGAACAGTCTATTTTCAGTAGATACACTGAACTTCTTTCAAGTGTAATAAGGAAGTAAAGGAGAGGAAAACACAGAAAACATCCTAGGAATCTGACTACTTTCTTATAAGCCTTCTGCTTACTGTGATTGCATGATAATTTTATGTACAATCTGCTGCCTTCTCATGTGGTGTTAAATTTTTTATGTAGTCACTCTAGTAGGTGACTGTCCAGAATGCCAGTAATGGAGATGCTCATGTGAAAGCTATCTGCAACCACATTTGTCACTGGACTATCGGGTCACTGGGAGCTTAACCTTGTGTCAGATTTATTACAAGACCCCACAATTTCCTTTAATTCTCTTACAGTGGCCTATAAATGAAACAAATGATCTTGTCTGATCTCACAAATAAGAAAAAAAATTTTTTTTTTGTTCTTGTTGTTGCTTGAGCAAGAAAACCATTTATTTGGACTGAATCCAAACAGAATTTTAACTGAATCCAAACAATTACATTTTATAGAAAAAAAAAGTAGTTTTCATAGGTAGAACAATCATCTTTATGGCCCTTGTTCAGTCTATGATAATGCAGTGGTAAGAGAGAAAGAAAAAACTAAGCTGGAATTATTACTGACTTTGCCTAGAAATCAAATTTTTTTTCTGGAGTCTACCTTATCTCTCAATTTACATTAGCCCTGGATTCTTCCAGTCTTTAGTTTAAAGCAAGACCTAACTTCATGATAATAAAAACTTTGTATTATCAACCCTATTACAAATATATTGACACAGACTCTGTAGGCTTGCATATTTCCCTATAAGGACCTAAAAAATCTATTTGGAAAATTTTGAGCATTTCCGAAGGACCAGTATGTTAATATATAACACAGAAACATAGCTTTTGGAGAGAGAAGTCATTAATTAAATAGGGTGGTATCTCCTTTTGAATGTATTCCTCTGAAAAACATACTGTGCTTATACCCAAGAAGTTCCCAGGAGGACACATACAGAACAGAGTGTGAGTTGCACATAGCTTTCTGTATCTCCATTGGGGAATGAAAAGTGTTCAAAAGAATTAACAGTTGCAGAATCAAGATGTAAAATGTCTGTATTTGCAGTTCTTATGTGGACTTCAGTAAAGAAAAACAGCTTTCAGAATTGAGATTTGTAGTCAGCCTATAATCACCTCTACATGTGGGACCAGGTATTGGGTTTGTACCCTCTCTCCCCACCTTAATTCCATTTTGGAGAATAAAGAAAAAGAAAAATTGGGTCAAAATATCAACACAAAACCATCAAAGATTAAAGGCAATGATAATACTTTTCTTTCTTTATAACACCTTGCGGGATTTGATAAATATTTGCTTGAGGCACCAGGAGTACTAATTAAGATAATTTGGCAGCTAGCAGCTGTTTAGACACACGTGAGTCTTCGAGGATGCACTTACTTCTTACATGATTGTGCCTTGCAGGGCTTAAGGATGCAGTAAAGTTCTTGTCACCCATATAAAACTGTGGCACTCTTTCACTTGGAAGTGTCCAGGCGATAAAGAGGGATGTTTCTTTGGAGCAATTCCAAGTTGAAATATATATGTGAGTTGTTATGTTGTTTAGAGTGGAGTTTAAACCAAAATGGGTGTTGCATGATACCTTGGCTTCTTAAAAGCTTGCATTCCTCATCCTTCACTATAAATGCCATTGCTACCTTTCTGGTATCTGACATCTTAATTTCTGTCATATGCTTCATGTTCTAATTCGTTTCTGTCATAAAATCCAAGAGCTGCATCCCTAAGAATACTACTAATAAGGAAACACAATCCTTCTAATTGTCAAGATACTCTAGACATCTCTAATAACATAGTAAGCTTAAAGAACTTGATTTTTACAATAATTTTGTCCAAAAAAAGCATTTTTAATAATCCAGAACATTTTTTTTTTCTGCTTAAGTTTTGATGTTAGTACTAATTTTTTGGGTGCTTTGGGCTTTAAATATCTGATGTAAGACTGAACAACTGTCTACTTGAAATTACTCCTGGAATATACCCTAATAGTTACTTATAAATAGTTGAGACTACATTTGATATTTCTGCTTTGTGAGTGAGATACTTTGGAATCCTTTGGTCTCTGTGTTGACAAAGGTGCTATTGAAGGAATCATAATTATTTACATTAGATTCCTGTCCTGTATTGTTATTTCAATGCCTCTTGAATTCAGTGAAGTATCACTATTACCCCCCGCTATCACAGAATTATTAGTAGTTTACTTAGTATCATAGTATCATCATAGTATTGTCTGAGTTAGAAGGGACACAATAAGATCATCAAGTCCATCTCTTAAACCCGTGGAAGACACCCCAAGAATCACACCATGTGCCTGAGAGTGTTACCTAGATGCTTCTTAAACTCCCTCAGGCATGGTGCTGAGACAAATTCCCTGGGGAGGCAGTTCTAGATCCCAGCCACCCTCTGAATGAAGAAACTTTTTCCTAATCTCCATCCTGAACCTCCTTTGACTCAACTTCATCCCATTCTCCCTAGTCCTATCGTTATCTACCAGATTAAAAAGATTGGTCTCTGCCCCTCTGCTATGCCCTGTTTGGTTGCTGAAGATGTCTGTGAGGTCTCCTCTCAATCTCCTCCTCTTGAGGCTAAACAAACCAAGTGACCTCAGCCTCTCCTCATAAGGTTACCCCTCCAGTCCCTTCACCACCTTTGTAGACCTCCTCTGGACACTCTCCAACAGCTTAATAAACTTTGTAAATTGTGGAGCCCAGAACTGCACACAATACTCGAGGTACGGCCACACCAGTGCAGAGTAGAGCACGACAATCACCTCTCTTGACTGTCTGGCAATGCTGTTCTTGATATACTTAATTGCTGGTCACAGAAAAAATAAAGAAGCCACTTCCACAGTGGGACAGTACTTGAGTGCAAGAAAATTTAGATTCTATTGGTTTTGACACATATTTTGACCCTCTTGTCTGTGGTAGATCTTTTACTTTCTTGTTCTGTGTTTGTCCGCTTGACTCGTCAAGGATTTCTGCCACATGAACACACATTACTGAATCTAAAGGAGTATTTGCAGTGATCCAAGAGAGATTGGAACTGAATTGGAGCTAAAATGAGAAAAAAAAAAACATTACTGCTTAGATATTTGCTGAAATTTTGTCTCACCTCAATTTCAAGAAAGTCTACTTTGTAATGTCAGTTGGACATCTGAATGCCCAGATAGCTTCCTCATGCTGAGAAACTTTGGTACTATGCAGTTGATCCTCATGTATGCATTAGCAAAACCTCATTTCCTATGTTGTTTGCAGGTTCTTGAAAAGTCACATATTGCTGCAGATGATTGCTGCTGCTGCAGGTCAGATTTCTGCCAAGCTGTTCTTTCTTTATGTGATTTAGTCACTGCTTAAGAATGGTGCAGTAGCCTTAGTTTTGGAGACTGTTTTCTAAGCTTGTCTGATCATAAACTGAAGGAACACAGATGAGAGATGTGGTGGCTGTGTTACAGTGATAATGGATTTTCTGAGAGAATGAAGTTGTGATATATATGTAGCCAGGACTGTAAGGAAACTTAGTGACACTCATCTTAAATGGATTGATTCTAACTCTCAACTCTATGGATGGCCATACTCTACTAGGACTAAGTTTCATCAGAAGATGCATAAATTACATTAAATTCATGAGGAACTACTGCTCAAAGCAGAAAAGTGTGTCATTTATATCAATATTAAAATAAGCTTTTTGAGGCAACTGAACACTTTTCGGTTCTTTCCTCTTTTCAAGATGAAATTCAGAGTTCAGATTTGATGAGCAGAATAAATAAATAAATAAAGTCATGCTTTCATTAATGCTTTGCTTGATGTTTTGTTTTGGCTTTGGGTTGGGTTTTGTTTGTTTGTTTGTTTTGATTGGTTTTGAGTTTGGTTTACTTTTTTTTTTCATACTCTTCCTTCATCTTCAGTTTCCCAATGCCTGGTTTTGAAACTGTGGTCTGTCTGTTCTTCCTGTATTGTGCCTCTGACTTCTATTTCCCTCTCATGTAATTATCAGCAGTTAAGTAATTAATATTGATACGGTAATTACTTATGTTTGAAAGATTAACAANTTCTTTATGAAGTCTTTATTTTAACAATTGATGACTTAGGAAGATAAAATAGTTTTCAGTAATTTTAGTTTCTTTTGAAAACCAGTTAAGGTTATAATCACAAGAATATGACTACACGTATAAGGAAAATATTTTGCAGCATCTGGGTAGATTTGTATAGGGACAAAATAAATCAAAAAGGAAAGTGAATCCTTGGTGAGGACTTTTTTGCATTGAGTATGATTTGAATTCTGAAATGTGAAGCACTAAATTGTAAGAAAACCTAAATAATCATTTTATCATTTTTTGACCATAAGTGGTTCAAATTACAAAGAAAGATTGTTACTTGAAAGTAAAATGAAACTAGATATTTTATATCTTGAAAAAACTTTTTGTTGTTGAACATTCTTTGCCATTCCTGGAACAAAGCCTTTTAAGTAGTATGAGCTATTTCAGGGACATTTTTATGTCCAAGATAATGATTTATCCATGATTTTTATCGTGAAAAGATTATGTATCAGTAGCTTCTTTTCTTTTGGACACATGAACGTTTCTTCCTCTTACACTTCTAAGAATTCTTCATTGCCATGACAGTAACATCATTGGGTGTATCTCTCAATGTTATCCACAAGATGGGAAGGTGTGTATAAGTTTTAAAACCTCACGCTTTTAAAACTCTTTCTTTAATGGGAAGTGTTGGGTTTTGAGCAGAGGAGCTAAAAGCGAATGAAAATTATGTGGTCTGCATTTTACCACAACAGACAATAGGCTTACATCAAAGAAAAAGTCTGCCATGTTAACCAGCATAAAGTTTGGATTCAGGGACTCATACTTCTTCCCATTATCCACCTTATCTTAAGATATTCCTATCCTCAACTTTAATTTTATTAGCTCATCTTCTTCTGGTCACCTCATTATAGCTGCATTAGTTTTGCAGATGCTCTCGTCTAAATTCCCAGCTGGCAGGGACAACTGCCTCCTCCCAAACAGCAATACCAACTCAATTGTAGGGAGTGGCAAGGCAAATCTATACCTCTGGACACCACACATTATATTCATGGTACTCCCAGGTCCTTCTTTTTCACAGCTAAGATAAATAGGGCTGGGATAACTATGGCATCAGGCTATGTAGAAGAGTAAATGAGGTAAAAAGTAAAATATGAGTAAAAAATGAGTAAAAGAGTAAATAGTCATAATAAAATCACAACATGAACTTCCTTCTTAGTAAAATAAATTTAGTAATACAGAACTTCTAAGAAATAACAACAATTCCATGTATAAGTACTGTGCTTATTTTAAACACATGAGGAAATTCCGCAGCTACCATTCCTGATTATAGTATCTTGTCCTTCAGGTGCAGAAACAAAAAGATAAACAGAAACTCCAAACTCCACAATCACCATGCATGTGTATCTTACATAACTTTATAGGAAGATAAATAAGTATTTCATATAAGTAAAGTATTTATGATTGTTACCCTCGCTAATTCATATCAGAGTTGCAGTCTCTGTTGTCAATTACTAAATTACAAAATATTCTTACTTAGCCATTTTGATAAAACAAACTATTCTCTCATATTTCAAAATATGTTGCAAAGTGCTGAAAACTGAGTAATCTACTAGATTTCTAAATGATAGTGTACTCCCTATTTCTGATTGTTAACAACCTTTATTGGTAGTTCTTCTGTAGTTGAGTTCTTTATAGTCAGTCTAATAAACTGAACTATTTTTTTACTTATTCCATCAATATGTAAAAAACCCTCTCAGATATTTTAGCAGTTTCCAGCATTTAAAAATGACTGTATATCTTAAAAAGAAAAAATAAATCAGTCTTTGACTTGGATAACCAATGAAAAAAATATGTGGGAGCATGAAGAATGATGTGGAATTGTTTTCATTATTTGTTTCTGAAAACTATAACAATGCCATGATAGTACGTAGGACATTTTCATAGACATTGGTTAAACACTTACTGAAGAAACAACTTCTTTCTCAAGTAGCTTATACATCTTCCTAAATGAAAAACAGTAAGTGTAAATTTAGTTTAAATTATTTTAAATGCATGTGAATATTTAAATTTGCGATCCAAAATACTTACATATATATTTTTTCTGGCTCTCAGAAGTTTTAAGCTCTGACATTTTACAATAAAGGATTCAAAATGCTGGAAAAACATGAGCTGTCCAAAAAATAAAAATACCTTTTAAATAATAATTTATTTCATAAAAGAAGTTTTAACTGGTAACTGCATATATATTAACTTGCTGACTTTCTTTAAATGTCATCTTGCTTCTCATTAGTACTAATGCTAATCACAGAATCGTGGAATATTAGGAGTTGGAAAGGACCTCTGGAGATCATGTAGTTCAACCCCCCTGGCAAAGCCGTTTCACTTTGAGCAGGTTGCACAGAATGGCATACAGGCAGGTTTTGAATGTCTCCAGAAATGGAGACTCCACCACCTCCCTAGACAGCCTGTTCTAGTACTCTACCACTCTCAAAGAATTTCCTCCTTAAATTTAGATGGAACTTCTGATGTTCCAGTTTGTGCCCATTAGCTCTTGTCCTGTCACTGGGCACCACTGAAAAAAGCCTGGCCTCATCCCCCTGACACCAACCTGTTAGGTATTTATAAGGATTGATAAGATCCCCCCTCAGTCTTCTCTTCTCTAGGCTAAACAACTCCATCTCTCTCAGACTTTTCCTGTAAAAGAGATCACAGAATCACAGAATCATTAAGGTTGCAAAGGACCCTCAAGATCATCTAGTCCAACCGATAGGCCTACACTACTCTTAACCCTAAATCATCCCCTGAAGAAACACATCTATCATCTTCTTAAAAACCTCCAGGGATGGTGACTCCACCACCTCCCTGGGCAGCCTATTCCAATATCTCACCACTCTTTCAGTAAAGAAATTCTTCCTAATATCCAATCTAAACCTGCCCTGGCACAACTTAAGCCCATTCTGCAGCCCTTTTCTGTACCCTCTCCAGAATTTCCCTGTCCTTCTTAAAAAAGGAAGACAGAATACTCCAGATGTGGCCTCCCTAAGGCAGACCAGAGTGGGAGGAGAACCTCCCTCAACCTGCTTGCCACGCTGTTCTTGATGCAGCCATTGGCCTTCTTGGCCACAAGGGCACAGCAGTGACTCGTGGTCATCCTGTTGTCCACCAAGACTCCTAGGTCTTTTTCCACAGAGCTGCTTTCCAGCAGGCTGGTCCCTAACCTGTACTGGTACATAGGGTTATTTCACCTGAGGTGCATGACCTTACACTTTCCCCTTTTGAATTTCATAAGGTTTTTCTCTGCCGAGCTCTCCAGCCTGCCTAGGTCATGCTGGATGGCAGCACAACCTTCTGGTGTGTCAGCCACTCCTCCCAATTTTGTGACATCAGCAAACTTGCTGGGGGTACACCCTGTTACTTCATCCAGGCCATTGATGAATATGTTGAACAGGACGGGGCCTAGTACTGAACCGTGGGGAACACCACTCATTACAGACCTCCAGCTGGACTCCACACTATTGATCACAATCCTCTGAGCTCTGTCCTTCAGCTAGTTTTCAATCCATCCTGCTGTCCATTCATCTAACCTACACTTCCTAAGCTTGCCTTTGGGGATAGTGTGGGAGACCTTCAAAACCCTTGCTGAAGTCAAGGTAGACAACATCAACTACGATCCCCTTATCTATCCACCCAGTCATGCCATTACAGGAGGCTCTCAGATTAGTCAAACCTGACTTCCCCTTAGCAAATCCATGTTGACTACTTCTGATAACTCTGTTTTCCACCTAAGGGTACTTAAAGAGCTGTCAGATGTCATAGCAAG
>VWZX01002181.1:21869-55313 GCA_013399015.1 Galbula dea | reverse complement strand
TCTAGGGAATCCTGCTGTGGCAGGGGGGTTGGACTAGATGATCTTTCAGGGTCCCTTCCAACCCCTGACATTCTGTGACACTGTGATTCAAGCAATAGTAATTTTTATTAGAGCATAGTAAATATGCTATGGAAAAATGTAACTTTATGTCAAGAATTCTGATGTTGAAGTGCTTTATGAGGGGACTTTTTGTACACTGTGGAGACATGTTGAACAAAAATGTAAATCAAACCCAGATGACCAAATGACAGCTGAGACTTATGAGCAGCAGATGGCAGTAGGTTATTTATTATGTTTACACTGTGTTGTGGTGTGTCTGTGTTTCGGTCTCTCTGTTCTAGAAATTGCAGAGAATATGTGCAGCATAATTAAAGAATACTCTAAATCCTTTTTCATTGTTCATCATTGACATATGCATCCTGTCTCCTCATCCTGTCATTGGAATTTCTCAGTCTAATTACACAGGAAAGCTGATCTCACTCATAATATTGTTCATTGTCAGAGCCATTTTATGTGCCTTTATAATCTCTACCAGTTGCTACCTTTTATAAGACAGATATTTGCACCTGTTTGCACAAAGCAGTTTCAGAAATTAGAGAGATAATATAGGGTGTGTCCTTACTTTAGGAAACAGCCATGCCATATATACCACCACACTTAGAAACGAACCAGAGCCACTGTTAGAAACAGCTACCGTAAGTGGAAGAAATAAGTGACTGGAACTAATATATCTGAGAGTAGAGCAAATATGGTTATCAATAATAGGAGTGTATCTGTGGGAATGATACCAATTCACTCTAAACTGCCTTGCCCAAAATTCCCAGTAATTTTTAGGGTGTTACAGTGCTGCTCAAGACTTGTGTGATGATGCTTTATGAGAGTATGTAATTGAACTATAGAATGGGGAACTAATAGTAGTCATCAGATGTAGTGTACTATATAGTAAATATCTTTCTTAAAGTCATGACTGAAGTTAAGAGAGCATTAGAGAAGCATAGATTTTTGACGTGTGACATTATAATTAGATAAAAAATGCAGAAAATTTTTGAGAGAGGGCAAAAACCATTTGTGCTTCATCTCATTTCATGCAAACATCTTTTTCTCTGTAATTCTGGTGATGATGTTATTTTTCATTACAGGTAAAATTATTTCATCTCTATGTATTCTCATTAATAACGTGTGGAAGACTCTTTGGTTATTGCTATCTGAGAAGAGTGGAATCCTAAGGAATCTGTGATTTGCAAAAGAAGGCATATCTAAGTCACATCTACCTGCTGACAACAGTCTATATTAGAGTTAGTATGTGCTACCTGTCTTGCAGTAAAAGACAATATGATCTCTTTGATACAATTTCCAGTTAAAAAATATGCTCTCTCTAAACTTTGAAGCACATGCATGAAAACCGAGTGAAAAGGCAAAGCAGGATTTTATGGTAAAAAGACCTCATTCATAAGCACTGATGTTCAAATCTGTAGCTGTGCATTGTTTTTAAAGAAACAGGAGAGTGTAGAAGAATCTGTTTTAACATAGGCTATATTTGACACTCATTACTTTAAAAAGAATAAGTGGTCTCGAGACCCAAAGTTTCATTCTTGCCACTAGAAAATCTATAATGTGGTACAAGTATATACTGGAAACTCTAGCTACTAAGGTCGAATTTGAACATCATGATAAATGTAACAAAAATAAGCAAGGCTTTCTTCACATGCCTGTTCCACATCATGATCAGCAATGTATCCATAAAGAATAACAATAAAAGTTGATATATGAAGTAGCAATTAAGCTACTCCTGATAATTTGTTTTGTGTTTACTTATGCAGTTAATTGAATAAATGCATTATGTCATACAAAAGACTGATTTTAGTATAATATCCTGGAAGTACAATAACTTATTTTACAGATTCCAGTTCCATGTTGTGAAATAGTTGAATGCTTGATGAGAAGGGCTTGAATAGATCTTACTGCTTGACAACCTCTTTTATTTCAAGGTATTAAAATGAACATGTAAGATGTAGGGGATTTATATTACTCAAGTTCCTTTATCTGGGAAAAAAAGACTGCAAGCCCCCTGTTTCAGCTAAACAGCCCACATAGATGTTTAATTCAAATTTATTACCCTCACTAAATTCAGTGGTCACAAGACAAGATGAGGTGTGAGGCTAAGATGGCCTTTGGGATTCAGTCACATGGATGAGAGGCTAAATGAAGGTGGTATAACAGCTGTTAAATTTCAATGTGTATGTTTTGTTTCATGAAGCAGGTGAATGTAGGTTTAAATCAAATTTCTTTGGCTAAGAAACACTTTCCTAGTTTAGATCACAGAATGTGAGGCCTAAACTGTGTCCCACATCATGGAGCCCAGCAGAGTCACTGACTTGAGGTACCAAACCTCACAGCTAAACAACCAGACAATACAAACCACTTTGACTTTATCCTCTCTGATACTGAAATTGTTTTTTAACCTATACCCTCAAAATTAATAGTAGACTTAAGGAAGATCTTGATTTCTGAAGTGTTAAGAGGTTATATATAAGTTCCTAGAAATCATAGATTTTGATGACCAGAAGCTCACAAATAACTTATGATCATTAGAAGTAAATCCTAGGTTATGATTTATACTCATCTGTGAGTTGAAGCATACTGATTCACTAAGTCCTTCTCACTATTTTTGGGTTGTGAATGGTAAAACCAGTGCTTTCTGCTTATCTTAGATCTGGTTTCTCAAAAGTATTATCACAATTACTTGTTACTCTCACTGATCTAGTTTAGAGTGCTCAGTATTAGCATACCTCACTACAGTAATTTTCTGATCTCTAAATGATCTGTAACAAGTAAAATGTACATAAATAAGATTAAATAATTTCTGAAGACTGAAAACTTATATCTTGAAATTTAATTCTGATTGAATTTTAATTATGCATAGTCCATATTTACCCACAATTTTTCTCATATATTCCACATGTTATGTTTTACAAAACACAAGTGTTCACAAAAGAATTTCTTTAAAAGTATAAACAAATAATTGTTAAGGCCAATTCCAAGTTTGCAGTTTACACACTGTTTTGTATTAACTTGCACATTGAAACAAGTAAGACTCAGTAAAGAGTCAATATTAAACAATCATGTAATCAAACACACTCTGAATGTTGTGGGCGCACAAGCCACACATTCTTAATTACTTTCTTCACAAGCTGTTATGAACAATACTGCATAGATTGTCTATTATATTATAGTGTTTACTATTTGTTTTTCCTTTTATCTGAGAATGTTCTCATATCCTTATTAAGAAAACAAAAATAGTATTACCTTTTACTGTAACAATAAAAACAGCAAATTGTGAATTTTCAAGAAAGAGCTGGTTTGTAATTACTATGTGCTACGGAAAACCTCAAATAATATTTAGTTGGACTGCTTTCATCTCTTTGTGAATGCTTTGTAATATGAGGCACACACATAGAGACAATTCCTTTCCTTCTCTGGGGATAATGCCTTCTGATTAGTATTCAGGTGCCCATATCCCTCTGGTTTTGCAGACTTACATTGAATTAGGTACCTACATATCTCTGAGGAGGCTGTTGTCATTTGTTTGAAGACAGAGTTGTCATCCATTCAAATAATCCTTATAAATAGTTCATTCAGGTTTCACCAGCTTATTCCTCCTCCACTTCTTGTGAGAAGAGTTTTTTGCCAGGTACTCTGAGCTACTGTCCAATGGGGGCATACAATTTTTAATCAGACAGGATTTTGCCAGGGCAGGAAATCAGTTATAGGCAGGGAGCAGTTACAAGCCTCTGATCATAAAAGTACCACTGACATTCAGGACAGAGATGGGTGTTTCCACACCTAGCAATGCCATAATTCTACAGCCATTATCTCCTTCCCTGCTACAACTGATGCACACACTCTTCTCCATTTCCTATAATTCTGCCACTAAAGTGACTCCAGAGCCCACTGACCTGCTCTTGTATGTCTGCTTCTCATATTTATTTCATGTTCAGAACTATTTTCCTTATTTTTATTATTATTTATACATGCTTGCTCTTCACATCCTCAGAAACTTGGAAATCTGTCTGATGTTAAATGACAATGTAAATATTTAACATTTTTATTGACAGTACTGTTGAAAGACAATGAATATTTCAGAACAGGTTTTGGTTTTGAGATTTTTGTTTGTTTTATTTTGGGTTATTTGTTGTTGCTGTTGTTGCTGTTATTTGTTGGTCCCTTTTTTTAGTTCTTAGTTTTAGGATGTTCAGATTTAGTCCCTTCATCTTTGGGTCCAATTAGAGCTTTAAGCTTGTGATTTTAACATGCTGTGCTTAGACAGTGAATGGCTTCTTGTGATGTGGTGACAGACCAAACCAGATTATTTATTGTGAGTGGTCCTCCTTGTTTATTTATTAGCATAGTAAATGTGTGAGGCACGTTAACATTTTTATTCACTTATAACTTTTAAAGATGTGCCTAGGAAGACACAGTAGGTAAAACTCAGAGCATGTTAATTTCCTGTGAGATAAAAGATAAGTGAGATCTAAGATAAAAGTTATTTGCAATACAGGAGAGACACTGTCAGTGAGCAGGTGCCACAAGACAAAGGAAATGAGGTTACTGGCACCTGTAACAAACATCTGACAGACACAGCCGTCATAGTGGTCTGCAGCTGCAGGAGGATGAAAAGGTCCCCAAAATTGAGGACATCTCCAAGGTCAAGGAGGAAAATACATTAGGCACTAAAATAAGGAAGTCATTAAGTTGGTGGAGTAAAGCAATTTCCTTGCGAAGGCCACAGAAAAATCCCGATTAAAATCAGTCAAGGGTATTGTTGTGTGCAAAATGATTTCTGTGCTGGTAAAAGGCTACTTTCTCAAGCCCTTTTTTTTCACTAGGAACTCAAAATTAGAGAAGAGTTTTCTGTAAAATAGGTTGTCTTCAAGGTCAAGTGAGATTTTTAAAGAAGTTGTAGTTCAGTAACTTATTTCTTTCACCTTTTTTTTCTTGGGTTTATCATACCTACAAGATTAAAATAGGCAAAATGTAAATGCAGTTAGATCATGGAACATGTTAAGAAGACAAGAAAAAAGAACAGACAGTAGCAACAATATCAGTAAAAGAAGAAAAAAATAAGTGTGCTGTAAAAACTTGTGGAACTTCAGTCTTCAGAAAGGTGTAAGTGGGACAGGACTAATTGCAAATATTACAACATACGGAAATTTTGGAAATAGGTCGATTTTGTGTGTTCCTTTGATAATAAGTAGAAATTAAAGAATAACAGAGAAGTGCCCACTGGGTTTAAGTGTCTTCTGTGTACAAAACAGAAGGAAAAGGAGGAACTGAGAAGGCAGTGTTAGAAGGGAATATAATGTGTAAGAGAGTTAATAAGTTCTTGGGGAATAGTTGCATCCAAATGAGGATTTAGTTATGTACTACAGTGTTGTTATGTAGGAAGTTATTAAAAGAATAAAGTCTGCTGAACTGTAAGGTAGTTATCTAGGGAAAAGAAGAGATTGGAAGATGTTACTGGGGGATTATAAATATCCAATAATACCAAACTTTTCTCTAATTAGTACACTGTAATTAAAAAATAAAAACAAACAAACCAAAAAAGTAACACTAAATAAATTAAAACTTGTTTCTGGGGTTTTTTTTGTGTAAATTGTTTACAAAAATAAATCCAAATTTACCTTAATAATATTTCCATCAAAAATTTTTACCTTTTAGCTATTTTCTTAGCTCTTTTCTTGTGGTTCCATGTTCCTCCTAACATAACGGTGATTTAATTACTATTTTAAACATATACTGTGATTGATAAAACAATCATATAGTTAGTGGACTGACGCAGTCCTTGTTGTCTTGCAAAAAATACTCAAATACTCAGACCTGGCGAATATAGTGAGGTAACTAAAGCTAGAACCTCAAAGTAAACCTTTTTCTTCTGATAAATTTACTTTATTGCTCTTGCACATACCTCTCTTCAATGGATTTTATATCATCTGAAGTAAGAACAAGTATTTTGCACTGATGAAAATCTTTAATAAAATCAAATTACGTCTTTTACTGATCTTCCAGAAATACCTGATCTTCTTTCTAATACCACCAGTAACCTCTGTGAGTTCTTTCAACTGCTTGCAAATGGACTGGTTGCGAGGTATGCCTAGGTGAAGTGGAAAGAACATCTAAAAAAAGAAAAAATCAAAAATGTGAGGGTTTTTATTAAAATGTTATCCATGACGAGGGCTTTAATATGAAACAAGTGTTAATATATATACTTACATATAGATACGTAAGTATGCTGCACATTGCTTTATTTTATATCTTAAATATTTTATATACTTCTGTAGGCATTTACATCCATTTAATAGATTAATTTTTCAACTACGTAAAAAAAATCTATGAATATAATTGTTCCATACATAAGCTTTCCTCTTTTATCAAAAATGGAAACAAAGTAGCAGAAAAATAAATGGGAGTGAATTGTCAGTAGATAGTGAAATTGTCTTACCTAGTCCTGTTGGCAAGCCTGAATTACATACTTACAGGAGGATACATTAAAGGTTAGTGCTTCCATCAAATGGTTCAAAAAAAGTGGCAGGAATGATAAAAAATAAGACAAGATTGCTACTATGGACTATTAACAACATTCAGGTTAGGACATTTCACTCCCACTATGTGTTTGCAGAATATATGGTGTCCTTCAAAATATATTTTTTCTCATTCTTCTTTTTAAACTTTCCCATTTAGTAGTGTGCTTTAAATACATTAAACTTTAAGAATAGCTGAAGCTGCCATTCCATTAGAGATTCGTGCATAACTTTAAACAAAAAGGAAAAATGAAATTAGAATAACATGAGCAGAATTATTTTCTATCAAATGTCTAGCTACGTGTGGATTATTATTCTAGAGAATAATGTATGTATATGTTAAGAAAAATTGTTCTACTCATCATTTTCTACATGATAAAAGACAATATAATTATCAATATATCTTGTCACATTAACAATGTTTTTATTCCTTTTGCAGAAGATAAAATAATATTCTGTTCTAACAGCTTTTCCTAGATTTTTTTATTTTCCTCACACTTCTACATAAAAGTGGTACACCATGTGGTCTTTTAGTCTTTCCAGAACCTTCTAAGACAATTTGCTAAAACATCATATTCACCATGTTAACTGAAAAAAAAAAGTATTTCAGAGTTGTGAACATCCTCAAGATCTGTCTACCTATTCAAGCCATTTAATCATCTTCCCTATTCTTACTTTCATTTTCTGTGAATTTTTACATTGCTTTGCTCTGAAAAAACAACAAAAACCCACAAACACAAATATATTGCACATTACTTCTTCTTATCACAGAATCACAGAATCACAGAATATTAAGAGTTGGAAGGGACCTTGAAAGATCATCTAGTCCAACCCCACAGCCACAGCAGGATTCCCTAGACCAGGTCACACAGAAGTGCGTCCAGACGGGTTTGTTATACCTCCATAGAAGGAGACTCCACAATCCCTCTGGGCAGTCTCTTCCAGTGCTCAGGCACCTGAACTGGGAAAAAATTTCTATGTGTATTCACACGGAACCTCCTATGCTTCAGCTTACAGCCATTGCCTCTTGTCTTGTCACTGGGCCTCATTGAGAAGAGCCTGACCCCATCCTCCCAACACACATCCTTCACATATTTAAAAGCATAGATGAGGTCACCCCTTAGCCTCCTCTTCTCCAAGCTAAAGAGACCCAGCTCCCTCAGCCTTTCCTCAGAAGGAACATGTTCCAGCCCCTTCATCATCTTTGTGGCTCTGGGCTGGACTCTTTCCACCAGTTCGCTATCCTTCTTCAACTGAGGGGCCCAGAACTGGACACAGTATTCCAGATGCGGCCTCACCAGGGTAGAGTAAAGTGGACGAAGAACCTCTCTTGACATGCTAGCTACATCCCTTTTAATACACCCCAGAATCCCATTAGCCCTCCTGGCCACAAGAGCACACTGCTGGCTCATGGTCATCCTTCCATCCACCAGGACCCCCAGATCCCTTTCACCTTCCCTGCTCTCCAACAGCTCAGCCCCCAACCTATACTCATACATGGGGTTGGTCTTTCCCAGGTACCAGACTCAACACTTGGCCTTATTAAATCTCATTAAATTTCTCCCTGCCCAACTCTCCAGCCTGCCTAAGTCTCACTGAATGGCAGCACAACCCTGTGGTGCGTCAGCCACTCCACCTAGTTTAGTGTCATCATCAAACTTGCTGAGAGCACACTCTGTTCCCTCATCCAGGTCGTTAATGAATAGATTGAAAAGTACTGGTCCAAGTACCAACCCCTGAAGGACTCAACTAGACACAGGCCTCCAAGTAGACTCCGTCCCATTGACCACAACTCTCTATTTCATAATTTATACTTACATAGGCATTTACATCCATTTAATGTTGAGAAGACAGAAGAAGAACAGACATTAACAACCATATCAGCAAAAGAAAAAAAAATAAACACAATGTAACAATTTGTGGAACTTGTGGATCACACACAATCACAAAAGTGTATATTGCACTACTGGTAGATAAGGTAGTCAAAAGGTAGATGTACTTCTAGGATTAGAAATTGTTCTAAGTATCTTGTAAGTATGGCATTCTCTATATGAATCACCACTTTTCTCTGTTTTTATATTACCCACTGCTTTGCTTGCAATCTGGAGACCAAATATTGATTTCAGACTTACTCTGAAAATAATCAAGCCATTGAACCCAACTATTTCCACTGAGGAAGTTTGCTTCCTACTGGACTAAATGCTTTGAAAAGAAGATAGTAAAGGCGCAATGTATTTTTATAACAAAGTAGTAGCAATGTATGGTTATATTACAATTGTAGAGCCTTTAAATCTCTGTCACTTTTTTCAGAAAAGAAGAACAACTGAATTCTGTTTATTGCTCATCTGGATTGAAGGACTTTTGCAGTGTTACTGTAAGAGAAATAGTAGTGTAAATAATTTCAGTCTAGAAATTAATGAAAATAGTGACAGATGTGTAGGGTACAAGCAAGCTAGTAAGAAAAAAACAAGGAAATCTAATTCTGACACAATATAAAAAGGAAACACCTTCACTATGTAATAATCATTATATTTCATCATATATAATGAAAAATCTCATCAGCTGCTATAATATAATAATGTGCATTTTAAAAGCTTTTTGGCTACCTAAATAAACAGAGATCATAGTTATATCCTTTTACAGGAAATTGTTAAATTTGTTCCATCTGTGCTTTAAGCTGGTTTATTTTAAGGTACTAGTATCACTTTCTAATCATGTTTACCATTTCCTGTTTGGGGCTTTAATGGCTATTCTGACTTCCATAAATTCCAACACTGAAATAAATGTAGTTTGTTTTTGATGTAGAAATGCAAAACTTTGAAAGGAAAATGATTGTAAGCCCATATGGATATTGGTAGCTGAGATGAACAAATGTTTCCTGGACATCATCAGGATGACACCATTATTCATGTCCAGTGAGTATCTCCTCTATCAGAGAGCTCATTAGTAGTAAAGTCTGGAAAATGATACCCAGAAAATTTTGTATTAAATCTGCGCACCTCCTGTGGCATCATGGGGTGACAAGATGATCAGAGAGGTGGGACATCCTTCCGATGAGGACAAGCTGAGAGAGTTGGGATTGTCCAGCCTGGAAAAGTGAAGCCTTCAGGAAGATGTTATTGCAACCTTTCAGAACTTCCAGAGAACTATAAGAAAGTGGAGAAGAATCTTTTTCACAGAATGACAGAATTATTTAGGTTGGAAGAGATCTTCAAGATCATCAAGTCCAACCATCAACCTATCACCACCATGCCATTAAACCATGTCCCTAAGTACCATATCTATGCACCTTTCAAATGCTTCCAGAGATGGTGACTCCACCACTGCCCTGGACAGCCTGTTCCAATGTCTAGCTACTCTTTCTGTGAAGATATTTTTCCCAATATCCAATCTAAACCTTTCCTGAAACAACTTGAGGCCATTTCTTCTAGTCCTCTCATGGGTAGCCTGGAAGAAAAGACTGACTCACATCTCACTATAACCTCCCTTCAGGTAGTTTTAGACAGAAAGAAAGTCTCCCCTGAGCCTCCTCTTCCTGAGACTAAACAATCCCAAGTTCCCTCAGCCACTCCTCATAATACTTGTGCTCCAGACCTGTCACCAACTTCATTGCCCCTTTCTGAATATGCTCCAATACCTCTATATCTTTCTTGTAGTGACGGGCCCAAAACTGACCACCATATTTGAGGTGCAGCATCACCAGTGTTGAGTACAGGGGGATGATCCCCTCCCTGGTCCTACTGGCAACACTGTTTCTGACACAGTCCAGGATGCTGTTGACCTTCTTGGCCACCTGGGCACACTGCTGGCTCATGTTCATCTGGCTGTTGACCAGCACCCCCAGGTCCTTCTCTGCTGGGCAGCGTTCCAGCCACTCTTCCCCAAGCTTATAGCTTTGCATAGGGCTTTTGTAACTGTAATGTAGGACCTGGTGCTTGACTTCCTTAAACCCCATTGGCCTTGGCCCACTGATCCAGGTCCCTCTTAAAAGTCTTCCTATTCTCAAGCAGATCAACACTTTCTCCTAACGTGGTGTTGCCTGCAAACTCACTGATTCCCTCATCCAGATCATCAACAAAGACATTAAACAAAGTTGGCCCCAATATCAAGCCCTGGGGAACACCACTTGTGACTGGCCACCAACTGAACTTTACTCCGTTAACCACTACTCTCTGGGCTCAGCCCTCCAGCTAGTTCCTTACCCAGCAAAGAGTAAAGCTGTTTAAACCTTGAGCTTCCAGCTTCTCCAGGAGAATATTATGGGAGACAGTGTCAAAAACTTTACTAAAATACAGGTAGATAACACCTACAGCTTTTTCCTCATCCACCAAGGCAGGTCACCTGATCATAGAAGGAAATAAAGGTAGTTAAGCAGGACCTGCCTCTCATAAACTCATGCTGACTCAGTCTGATTCCTTGGTTGCCCTGGACTTACCATATGTTTGCACTCAAAATGATCTGCCGCATAACCTTTCCCGGCACTGATGTCAGGCTGATAGGCCTGTAGTTCCCCAGGTTCTCCTTCTAACAAGGAAGAGCCTGTTATGACTTAGAATCATAGAAACATAGAATGCTCCTGGCTGGAAGGGACCCACAAGGATCATCTAGTCATGTTCCCAACCCTGTGCAGGATACCCGAAGAATCACACATATACCTGAGAACAATGACCAAGTTCCCCTTGAACTCCACCAGGTTTGGTACTGTGACCACCTCCCTGAGGAGGTCGTTCCAGGGCTTGACCACCCTCCAGGTGAAAAACCTTTTCCTGCTGTCTAACCTAAATGTCCCCTCACTCAACTTCATTCCATTACCTATCAGTATCCACAAGACCAAAGAGATCAGTGCCTGCCCTTCTGAAGCCGTTCGTGAAGGTGTTGAAGACAGCAATAATGTCTCCCCTCAGCCTCCTCTTTTCCAGACTGAGCAAACCAAGTGATCTCATCTGCTCGTCATAAGATTTCCACTCCAGACCTTCCACCATCCTTGTAGCCCTCCACTGGACGTTTTCTAATAGCTTAATCTTTTTCCTACACTGTGGCTCACAAAACTGCATCCAGTACTCAAGGTACGGCTACACCATTGCAGCGTACAGCAAGATAATCACCTCCCTTGACCTGCTGGCAGTGCTGTTCTTGATACACCCCAGGATATGGTTGGCCCTCCTGGCTGCAAGGGGACACTTCTGATTCATACTCAGTTTGCCATCAACCAGGACCCCCGGGTCCCTCTCCTCACTGCTGCCCTCCAGCCTCTCACTTCGTAGTGTATACACATGTCTGGGGTTGCCCCATCCCAAGTGCAGAATCTGGCACTTGCCCTTGTTAAATCTCATGCTACTGGTGATTGTCCAATGCTCTTATTTGTCAGCATCCCTCTGTAGGGCCTCATTGCCCTTGAGGGAGTCAACAGCTCCTTCCAGTTTTGTATCATCAGCAGTCTTGCTTATTAACCCCTCAATTCCTGCATCCAGGTCATTTATGAAGATGTTGAAAAGCACTGGCCAAGGATGAAGCCCTGCGGAACCCCATTAGTGACCAGGCTCCGACCCGATGTGATCCCATTCACTAGAACTCTTTGTGCCCAACCCTTGAGCCAGTTGCTCACCCATCTTATGACATACTTTCCCAGCTGTCTACTGGACATGTTATCCAAGAGGATACTCTGAGAGACAGTACCAAATGCCTTTCTAAAATCCAAAAAGGTCACATCAGCTGGCTTCCCTCCATCAGCTAGGTAGGTTGCCTTATCATAAAAAGAAATTAGGTTTGTCAAGAAGTAAGCCTAACAGTCCTGTGGTCAACAAGGTCCTCTTTTCTGCCCTTTTTATATGTCAGGACAACATTAGCCACCTTCCAGTCAGCTGGGAACTCTCCAGATTCCCAAGGCTGCTCCAAAATTATGGAGAGTGGCCTTGTGATGACATCAGCCATCCCTTTGTGTATTCTTAGATGTAATCCATGCAGGCCCATAGATTTGCAGGAATCCACCTGTAGCAGCAGATCCCTCACAAGATCAGGGTCAGCTAGGAGTTTATTGGTCTCACAGTCAAGGTCCATCAACTTAGCACACTGAGACCCTCTTGGCCTGTCATCTGTGTTGAAGAGAGAGGCAAAGAAAGAATTAAACACCTCTGCCTTGTCAAGGAATGATGGCTTTAAACTAAAAGAGGGGAGATTTAGACTACATCTAAGGAAGACATTTTTTATGATGTGGGTGGTGAAACACAGGCTACCCAGGGAAGTGATGAATGCACCCTCCCAGGAATTGTTCAAGGCCAGGCTGGACTGGGCTTTGAACAGCCTCATCTATTGAAAGGTGTCCCTGTCCACGGCAGGGAAGGTGGAACTAGATGATCTTTAACATCCCTTCCAACCCAAACCATTCTATGAATCCATGAAATCTAGAGCAGCTGCAGCTCAGGTCAGAAATTAGTCCCTCACTGAAGAATACTTACTGAAAATTAGAATTAGAAAAATTGTAATGGTGAAAGACTAGATATATGAGTAAAGAAGCTTCTTTTGTCTTAAGTGGCAGATCTGAAATCACATTTTTAGGGGGTTGGATATAGGGCATGCTATTAAAACTGCTACTGAGCAACTATTTTAACAGAGCTCCTGTTTTACAGAAATCTCCTTTTGTTTTTGGGTAGAATCTTCTTAATGTCCTCTGTCATTCCCACAGGCATAACAAAATGACAAACAGATGCTACATCACTTGATCGTATTATCCAAATGGCACCATCCTTATGATCAAATATAATTTTTTTCTTTCTCACAGTTGGACAAGGCTTTCAGTTCAGCATTACAAAATTCTGTTGAAAAGGAGCAAAAATATTCATGCAGCTCATTCTTATGTCCATAAAGAGAACAATGATAAATGCTTGCAGTGCTGACACCTGAACAAAACTTTCAGGGAAAAAAAAGAAACAAAATACACATTTGCAGTCAACCAAAGCAGTTTATCTAACATATTACTGATTCCACTGGGCATGTAAAAAAGCACATGTATTTGGAAGGGACCTGTGATACCTAACCCTAATCCCATTTCATCTCCTAGTGAAACCAGGACTAACTTTTATCCAGTTACTCTGAGCCTCACACAGGGAACTTTTGAATATTTCCAAGGATAAATATTTTACAGCCTTTCTGGGCAACCTTCATCAATATTTAAGCACCCTCATAGTGAAAAAGGTTTTCCTTTCATCTGTTCATAAATTCTAACATTGCAACTTGTGCCTATTGTTCTTTTACTCCACCATCATTTTGTGTCACTGTATTTTGAAATAGAGTAAAGAAACTTGAGTTAAATTCTTATTAACTAAGCAAAATTCCTAATAGTCAAGACTTTGTACAAAATATTGCCTTTCTGAATCTCCTAGTTTTTTTGAAAAGAGAAGAAATATGAGTGAGAACCTTCTGCCTCCTCCCACCCATGTCCTGGATCAACACAGGCAGGCAATTAAAATGTGCTGAAAATGGTCAAACAGAGATAGAACTAGTTGAACCAAGAGGAGCAGCAAAACAAAAAGAGACAATGACCCCAGCTGATATGCAAACTAGACAATATAAATATAGAAAAGCTGATTAAATAAACAGTTATTTTTGCTCAATTAAAATTGTGTGGCAGAAATACGTCTTAGTTCTCTTGAGAATGTATCCTTTGTGTGCATATAAATATACTCTCTCAAAAGCTGAACATCTTAAGCTACTGTGATTTTGATTGATGGTTCTCTGATTACCAGGTAACCAGAAGATATCTTGCAGCTTTCATCACGGCTTCTCTGATTGCCATTTTGAGGAGACTTAGTTTGCTAATGTCAGATTATTATACCATATTTACAGTTACATTTGCATTATCACTGTCACTTGTAAAACTAGTTTTGAAAACATCTTGGATTTTTGTGCATTTTATAGTTGCAACAATGTTTGCTGTTCCTGTATCAATAAGCTCACTGCCATCTTAAATGTCAAAAGTGGAGTTCCAGTCTTACATCTATTGTACAAGAACTCTTCTGACTTTCCCATAAATAGCAACTGTTTTATTGTGCCTAGCTACAAAGCATTGAATAATTTAATGGCATGCAACCCTACAGGCTGAATTTTTGCAGTCATTAAAGCATTATTACCTTCTACCATCTGCCTGTATCTTGTTGATTTTCCACTTGAACATTTCAGTAGATAGGGAAAATCTTAAATGTTCCTTAGAAAAGCTGTGCCAGTGGCATTACAGTATCAGAATCACCAGTAAAAGACACAGTGTTCTTTGAATTGCACTGAAAACTGCAGAAAATGACAGAGGAGATTGGCTTTCTGAATGGAATTTTTTAAAAGCTTTATGCATGGGGCATTAAGATGATTTCCTGTGATTCTTTCCTGAGCTTCATGACTTGTCATCATAATGGCTTATAACAAAATGAGTAATGTCTTCACAAATATCTCATGAGGTAATAACAGCTCCCATTATTTTGCACAGACGGTAAACTGATGAGAGTCTGGACTCAAATTTTAGTTAAAAAAAGGGAAAGTGAGAATATATTTCAGAGTATGGATGTTAATTACTTCTCTTATTCTCTCTTCTTAATCTGAACTCTTACCTCAGACATAATTGGTTGCCTCAGTACTGAAATGTTTGTATCTGATGACAAACCCATAAAATCCATGAAAACTGTGCTCAATAGCATTTCATTTTACTTTAATTTAATTGGAGAAGAGGAGGCTAAGGGGTGACCTTATCTATGCTTTTAAATATGTGAAGGGTGTGTGTCGGGAGGATGGGGTCAAGCTCTTCTCAGTGAAGCCCAGTGACAGGACAAGAGGCAATGGCTGTAAGCAATGTTGAAGCATAGGAGGTTCCGTGTGAATACACGTAGAAATGTTTTCCCAGTTCAGGTGCCGGAGCACTGGAAGAGACTTCCCAGAGGGGTTGTGGAGTCTCCTTCTATGGAGATATTCAAAACCCGTCTGGATGCGCTTCTGTGTGACTTGGTCTAGGGAATCCTGCTGTTGCAGGGGGGTTGGACTAGATAATCTTTCAAGGTCTCTTCCAACTCCTAATATTCTGTGATTCTGTGAATTTGTGCCTTGATCATTGCTATATTCCCTGGTGGCAGCACACTGTCATCATTTTCCTATAGAGGTTTACATTTTATACACAGCTGTAGTTACTGAGAAGAGTTGCTACAAGCCCTTTCTTTCATTTTATTTTATTCTTCTTGCCTGAGCCTTAAAAGACAGTTAGTGAGATCGACCCCATGGATGGAGGCATATTTTTCATGGATACAATGCTTTGGGTGACAGACTTTTTGGAAAAAGATTTTCTGACATCATATGACACTTTTTATTTTCCTCTGCATATTTTTATGTGATACATACAAACCATAAGACTTTAGATAGCATAAAAATTATTTTTATTTTTCATTAAATTGTAAGTATATGTACATGCTAAATGTACCTTAGAAAACCTAAGTGTAACCCATATATCACTAGTATTTACTACACATTCCTGAAAGTAAATTGTGAAGAAAACACTGTTCATACACCAAAGACCTTCAGTTACACACTTCATCAATAAAAAGTTTTACCTGTGCAAAACTTCAGTGAAACCACCTGGGCTCCAGCCAAGGGCAGGAATTTGCTCATATGGAGTTTACTGTGTCTTGAACCTTGCCTTCATACTGCATGTTTTACTACATAGTTTTACTACATACTTCCTTTTACTATTTTATTGCTATTATTTACTATACTTACTATTATTCTTGCTATTATTATTACAATGGTAGACTTACTATTTATTTCATAATTAGTATATTTCTAATTAGTTTACTACATAATTGCATTTTGCAAGTTTTTGTCAAGATATGGTGTTAAATCTTCATGAGTCTTGTCTAGAATTAGCCCTAGTTGCTCTAAATTCACAGATATATTTCTTTAAATGAAAGACTTTAGATTCCTCTTATGGAATAAAAATCTGGAGCTTTGGCTACCTGACTTTCACTTAAGAGTGTTGAACACACAAGAAGAGGATGATCCTCAGAGCATTGAGCAGCACAGATTTTCTACTACAGAAATTAGTGTAAATGTTACAAGCTACATCAGCATCAGTAGGCATAGCTGCTGGATTGAAACTACAGGTCAGGCAAACCCTCATTGGAGATAATCTCCAAAAGACCCAGCTGAACAGTTTTGCCAGACCTGTGAGAAGTTTTTCCTTCAGATACAATCAGACTAGCCACCTAAACTAGTTGTCACCTACTACAATTAAAAGGCTTTCCTTAATATTTTTTGTGTGTTGAGGCTTTATTTAGTTCGGAGTGGGGAGGAGAATGGTGTCTTCGTTTGGTTCATTTATTTCTTTTTGGGCTTGTTTGTTTATTCTGGGGTTGGTTTTGGTTTTTGTGGTGGAGAATTGTTGCCTGTGAGAATGGCAGTATGAGGAAGAAATTGTTATGTGATGAACCACTTCCATGGCCTACAATGTCTTTGTAAACCAACAGTTCTCAATCTCCACCTTCATCAAGGCTTATATATCATGTGACATTCTAGTAGAACTATATTTCTTTGATTTTTTCCTTGACTATAATTACTTAAAAGAGAATTACAGCCAAAAATTTATTAGAATCCTGCAGATCAAACAAAATATATTCTGGATATAAATTTTACACTGATGCTGGTAGTTAAACAGGACTGCGTTGTGCAATGTTGTCTTGTTTCAGATATGAGGTTTTAACTTCTGGCTATATTAAAGATATTGGTCTGATAATACCATGCCTATGCATAAAACCATATAGTAAACTGCTATTGAATGTTTTAAAGGCAAAAATATGATATTTTACAACTGGTACAGAAATGTACTCTTTTCATAAAGAAAGTATAAATAAAAGGTCACTAATCCTGTCCAGAAAACACAAGTAAGTATATCACATTTTGTGTTATGGAATATTGGAAATTAACAGACTACATTTTACATCTTGGACTCAAGATTTATATTATGATTAACTGGTGTAACTTAACTATTTTTGTATAATATTTTTTTACTGTTACTCATGCAATATTTCTCCAAGCATCACTTTTGCCAGAGAGCTCTGAAAATCTTCTCATTTCTTAAGACATAGTTGCGTAAGAAAAATGACCTAATGAATATTCTAACCAAGAAGCCCAATGGTGTGTCCTGGCTGAGGTTCATGTGAACGAAAAAAATGTCTATGCTTAGAGTTCATGCTGGGAAGGGTCACTAACAGATCATCCCAACTACGCTTTGCTCAGCATGATTCCAATATTCATTTGGAAGAGAGAATTAGCTGACAGATACTAAGACCTTGCTAAAATACGGACAGCCATGGAGCACACACTAAGCCATTTCATGTGAAAGTACAGTCATATTACTTGTACAGTGTATTTTAAGTTTGCATTATAATTTACTATTGCCCAATGTTCTATAAATCCTTGACCATATAGAGTCAAGATTTATATTGCTCCTTCTCTATTCCTCAGAGTTTAAGAAAAGTAGTTGCCTTGAAGGCAATCTGGATTTACTCCCTTTGAAGAAGGGTAGAGTGAATTGCCTCTTTTGACTGCGTTCAGTAAGACTCTCACAATTTGGTAAGCTTGGAGACCTTCAGGGATGTGCAAAAAGCAGTAGTTCCTTATCCCATGGAGGGAACAAACACAAAAACCAGCTGGTTCTCAGGGCCATTTGCTCTTACTGCAGGTTATAGATTTTCTACAATTTGTCTTTGATGGACTTACTCCTTTCTTGGTGATTTGGAAGCTGAATTAGCCAATTTGTGCATCAGTGTACTTAAAGCATATCTCCTCTGAAGTTTAGAGTTTTGTGAATCTAAGTGGAAAGAGAGTAAGACCATATGGAGGAGGGAAAAAGAAAAAGGCTACAGAGATCACAGAATCACAGAATATTAGGAGTTGGAAGGGACCTTGAAAGAGATCCTGTGTTTTTAAATGTGTCTCTTTGAAGTACTGATTAAGTCAAAATTATTTATTATTTTAAGGATGTAACTTGCATTCACGTTTGAAAATTTTCGACTGCTTGTTGGGCACCACAGTGTTTGGTATTGTACAAAACACAGGAGGAGCCAATTCCTGCTCTGGTGACTGTAAAATCTGTGAGCAAATATTCATATTTATTTATTTTAATATTACATCAAGTCTTGTATTCATAAATCAGTTCAGGCAGGAAAATACACATTTACATATTACAATATAAATGTCACTTTATCAGCTTTGGTCTGATTTATTTTTTTATTTAAAAAAATATTTATTGTGTCTCATTTTAATATTGCTTACCAATTTCAAAATATCAGATATGTCACGAAAATATGACCTGAGAAAATAAGGATGTAATTTTCTCTGGAGATTTTATAAATTTTCTTTTACAGCAAAGAAAAAACCAAATACTTCAGAATTTTTAAAGACAAGTCTCTCGCACTTCATAATCCATCAGACTGAGATTGCTTATAGGATGTTGTTGGTTTTGTTTTGTTTGTAATAGGAGAAATAAGCAGATATAAACATAACGAAAGATATCAAGCAACATTCACTTAAGTATCATGCATTGACATCTGTTTTTTGTGGGTTTTGGATGCCTTCAGTATGTATACCTGAATACTTGCATATAGAAATGTCCTTGTTTGAGCTAGAACAGAACTGATTCTGCAGAGTGATTCTGCTTTTCAGATCAGTCTCTTCTCAATGAGGTCACTTACTGAAGCTAACAGCATGTTCTCACAGACAATGTCTGTTTCTGGCAGTGTTAATTCCTGATGTTTAGAGTTACAAGCAAGGCTTGGAGTGGAGAAAGGCTCTGGCTTATACTTGTTCCTGTGCAGACTGAGGTCACTGCTACATCTCGTGCCCTAGGTTTTGCACAGAAAGTAAGAGGTGTCACCTGCAGGGAAGAGGGTACAGGAGAGGTGACCCTAAACTGACCAACAGGGGACTCCATTCCATGGATGTCATATTTAGTATAAACCTGAGAGATCACAAAGGTTAAGTCTCCTCTTCAATGGCCAGTGTCAAAGGAATACTCTGTCCCTTGATCACCTAGCTCCTGAATCCAGTTCTGTCTGATTCTGTCAGAGTTTGTTATTGGTTTTGCATATATTTGTATATATTTCAGATTATTGTTATTATTTTCATTAAAGATGTTTTATTAACAAAAACTTTAAAGTAATTAAGGTAAATGAAGGCTGCTATTGTAGATGAGCTGAAACAATATTTGAAGCTTTTAATTAAGCACCATATTGAAGAACAAGGACTGCATTCTCTACTGATTGATGAAATCAATCTGGAGAAGAGGAGGCTGAGGGGAGACCTTATTGCTCTCTTCAGCTACTTGAAAGGTCATTCTAGGGAGGCAGGTGTTGTCCTCTTCTCCCTTGTGACTAATAACAGGACTAGAGGGAATGGGCTTAAGTTGTGCCAGGGTAGGTTTAGATTAGATATTAGGAAGAATTTCTTTACTGTGGCGAGATGTTGGAATAGGCTGCCCAGGGAGGTGGTGAAGTCACCATCCCTGGAAGTTTTTAAGAAGAGGATAGATGTGTTTCTTCAGGGGATGATTTAGGGGTAAGAGTAGTGTAGGGCTATCAGTTGGACTAGATGATCTTGAGGGTCCTTTCCAACCCTAATGATTCTGTGATTCTGTGAAAACAATATTAAATACCTGCAATTACACTGACATAGACAAACCAGCATACACTTACTGTCCTTTAGAAGAAAATAATCTAGCTATTGGCACACCAGTAACTTTTTGTACAGTTTCTAGAAGCATTATATGTACTGTTTCTTTATCTTAAAAGATAAGTTTATCTTTAACAACTGGAAATTAGCAGCAGCCCTTAAACAATCTTCATCTTTGGTTTTCAGTTAAACAATAACCATATAGTAGTAGCTTTCATTTTCATCCAATAGTGGTATTTATCTAAAGGATATTTAAGTGAAAGGAGCATTAAACAAAAGCCAAGATAGAAATCAATTAATGAGTAGAGAAATTATTGTCATAGGTCTATGTGTTGTATCAAAGGCTGAAGATGCTGCAGCTTAGCATTGAAAAAAGCAAATATAAGGTATTCTTTCCCATATAATTTTTAAAAATTTATTAAAATATTATATTTTTGGTGAAAACTGGGTAAATAAAATTTCTTCTGGTTTTTAGCTTACAAAAGGTAGTTTCTTGAAAAAAAGTTTATGTTCTTGAAATGTTCTTGTCTAGTAACAACACTGTATTTGAGCGTGAAAAGAGCAATCTTTCTTTTCTCTCCCATTCTTCACTAAAAAAAAAGGAGGTAAAAGTAAAAAGTTTGTAACAGAGAGTTTAGTTATGAAGAAATATATATATTGCCTAAAGTTTTAAATTCAGTCTCTAATAAAGTGTGTGAGAAAAAAATTGCATGAAAGATATTTTCGTTATTTGAAAAACACAGAAATGTGCCACCATAAGTATGAATCACTGCAAAATACAGCAGCAATCCTGCAAATAAACATTTTCCTTTTAATATTTTACATTATAAATCTGAACAAGTAAGTAGATTTTGTGAGGACATGGCCCATGCAATTGACCTCAAACTACTGTTGTAGAGATGGACATGACAGAGGGTCAGAATCTGCCATGTTTCCTCTGATGGCAATATGAGTCCTGTCTGCTACAGTAACTAAACACAACTTGTCCTTGCTACTAGCCTGCAGAATGAAAGATCAGTGGCTATTTGGGGCTTTAATGGCTATTCTGACTTCTATAAATTCCAGCACTGAAATCACAGAATCACAGAATCACAGAATATTAGGAGTTGGAAGGGACCTCGAAAGATCATCTAGTCCGACCCCCCTGCCACAGCAGGATTCCCTAGACCAGGTAACACAGAAGCACGTCCAGATGGGTTTTGAATACCTCCATAGAAGGAGACTCCACAAACCTCTCTGGGCAGTCTGTTCCAGTGCTCTGGCACCCTCACTGTGAAAAAATTTCTACGTGTATTCACAAGGAATCTCCTATGCTTCAGCTTACAACTGTTGCCTCTTGTCCTCTCACTGGGCTTCACTGAGAAGAGCCTGACCCCATCCTCCCGACACACACCCTTCACATATTTAAAAGCATAGATGAAGTCACCCCTTACTCTCCTCTTCTCCAAGCTAAAGAGACCCAGCTCCCTCAGCCTTTCCTCATAAGGAAGATGTTCCAGCCCCTTCATCATCTTTGTGGTAGTTTCTTTTTGATGTAGAAATGCAAAGCTTTGGAAGGAAAATGATTGTAAGCCAATATGGATGTTGGTAGCTGAGATCAAACAAATGCTTCCTGGACATCATGAGGATGACACTGTTCTTCATGTCCAGTGAGTATTTCCTCTATCAGAGAGCGCATTAGTAGTCTGGAAGATGATACGCAGAAAATTTTGTATTAAATCTGCCCACCTCCTTTGCCCACTTCCTGTGGCATCATGAGGTGAGAAGATAATCAGAGAGGTGGGACATCTTTCTGATGAGGACAAGCTGAGAGAGTTGGGGTTGTCCATCCTGGAGATGTGAAGCTTTCAGGGAGACCTTATTGCAACCTTTCAGTACTTCTAGGGGGCTATAAGAAGGACAATCTTTTTAGTAGAGTCTGCTGTGAGAAGACAATGGGTGATGGTTTCAAACTAATAGAGGGGAGATTTAAGCTACTTCTAAGGAAGAAATTTTTTACAATGATGGTGTTGAAACACTGGAACAGGTTTCCCAGAGAAGTTGTGGATTCCTCATCCCTGGAACCACTCGAGGCTAGATTGGGCTTTGAGGAACCTGCTTTAGTGGAAGATGTTCCCGTCCATGGCAGGCAAGCTGGAACTAGATGATCTTTAATGTCCTTTCCAAGCCAAGCCATTCTATGATTCTGTAGGTTTCCTGCAATCATTATTTGCTTCTCAGATAATTTTTTTAACATGGTCACATAATCTGGTATTTAAATTAATTCATTAAAATTCTGTTCTTTCCACTTTCTGATTTTAAGTACTTACATCTAGAAAATGCGTCCAATATATTAGGTTAAAATTAAATTCTTTTCTCAGTCTATTCTTGGTTACACTAAAATCCTTAATTTTAAAGGCAAAGATTTATTTCAGGAATCTCTCCTAACACAGATATCTTTACTGATATCTACAGCTGACTTTTTCATGCTGGTGTACTGTCTCTTTACACTCTGCCAGTAGGTAGATCAATTATGACAACTAAAAAATGTCAGAGTATGTTTTCATGCTGTAAAGGCAAGCACTTCTGTCACTGCTTCTAAACACATTTATTTATAGTGCATTCAAGGAATATCATGATTTTGACTTTCCTCCACTTCTTCATACTCCCACCTTCTTTAGCTGAAGCTCCAGAAAGATGATCCACTGCTCTCCAACTTGTTCATGCAGGCGGGCTCCTCATCCATGAGCAGGGTCACCGGGTTTTTCTGCAGGCAGGATCCAGGCTGCAGTTCTTTCAACATGACCAACTATTACTTTTCAGGATAGGCAAGGAAATAAACAAATTTTAAGTTCCACATAGACTTGGATAAGTGAATGCTGTAGAGCAACAGCATCCTCAGCTGCAGGCTATGAATTTCCTCCTAGCTCTGTATAAGACTGAGCAAAAAAGCTTTATCAAAAGCATGCATAATAAAACCCTACTGCTATCAAACAGCAGTTGTCATTTCTTCATGAAATGGGCCGAGGAGGCTGTCAATCTGTAGCTGCTTTCTGTGTCTGGGCTAGAAACTTGTTAAAACCCTTAGATCCTTGTCAACAGCACATTAAATGTAGACCTTTTGCATCCATGTATTCCATCTTGCCAGCAATGTCACTGACAGTGTCATCTCTGTGAGGCTGTAGATCCAAGTACTTGGTCTCTTTTCCAGTGCTCATTATGTTGTACCATTCTGATAAATGACTGACAAAGATTTATCAAGTGATCCCCTTGGGATGGACACCAAAGAAGATTTTCAAAGAAGGACACAAGAAAAAAGACTGCTTCACAATTAATTGCATGTCCAAAACCTTGGAAAAAATGGCATATTTTTGCTCTTTTGCTGTAAATTTCATTATAAGCTCATGTAAGAGAGGATTTGCAATATTTTTAATTTTTCTGTTTCCTCCCAAACACAGGAAACCTCCAGTGGAAAACTGCAAGAGTAGAAAGAAACACTCATTGCTGAACTCCAAAAAGACCTGAAAAAATTTAAACCAAAATCTTAGATAAGAGACCTATACAGACAGCTTGCTTTTTTGTCTAAGATCCTGGCCAGTGAAAGAGTTGCCACCAGCACACCCTGTGACAGCTGTTGACACAGACTTCTGCCTCTTGGCACATTTGGGCTGGGTGCCCAGAGGATTAAAGAAAGACAAGCCAGGATGTCTGGAAACATCTGCTTTTGACATGAAACGATCATGATAATCTGGAGACAAAACAGAGATTGTGAGTGGAGTGTCTGCACAGGAGAGAGCCTGGAAAAAGGATATGGTGAAGAGTGTTATATTGCTGTGGTCTTGCAGATTCTTCTTGTCCATAAGATTACTTATTTGTTTTGTTTGATTTGGCTTGGTTTAGATTTTTTGATTGCCAGTTAATTAGCATGATTATTTTGTATTATATAGTGAATTTAGGATATAGCTTACTGGATAAAAAGATTTAGATTTCTTTGAAATAAAAGTAATAGAAACTCTCTTGTTAAGTTCTTTGGATTCAAGAATGGCTGTTTCTTCATATGTTTTGCATTTCATAATTAGAGAACTTCTTACACTTACTGAGGGTGTGTATCTAATTACAGAGGAACTGTCCCTTTCCACTTAGGTTCAAGGTTCATTCATTCTGTTATTGAAAATGCATATTAGCCTGAGATAGAATTCTGAGATGACTGAGATCCTATCTAAGTGATCTCTGTGTGTTTCCTCATTGAGACTGTTGTCTTCCAAAATAAAATCTAATTCCTAATGGGTAATACTCAGGGGAGAGGATCTGTTTCAGATCAGTACCGTTCTCAGTTCCGTGATGAACAAAGGACAATGGTTAGACAATCCTGTTTCCTCAGAAAGTATAATATACACCAGTGTTTTGTTATCCTGCAGTCTTCAAGTCAATGGAAGTGTTTTGTTGTGGGAGAGGGAGGAAGATGATGGTTGACTTAGGATGGAGAATGAAATTCTATTTGTAAGAGGTTTGGACTGGGTAAAAGCAAGCAGCTGCTACAGCAGCTTTCATTATGGGTTTTTCATCTTTTGTCTTAGTTGTGATAGAGCATGAAGTTGGTCCACCTCCAGCTTATCCATGGGAATTGTACAGTTCCAGAAACCATATCAAGAAAAACCTCTGGTGCTCTCAGTAATGCATTGACTTCCATCTAAGGCCTACTTGGCCAGCTATTCACAGTCCAGGAGGTTCCTCCAATGTATTAATAATTTCTTGATGCCAGTCAGCTGTGTCCAGTTCTGGGCCCTCAGTTGAAGAAGGATAGGGCACTGCTTGAAAAGATCCAGCACAGAGACACAAAGATTATGAAGGGGGTGGAACATCTTCCTTCTGAGGAAACGCTGCGGGAGCTGGGTCTCTTTAGCTTGGAGAAGAGGAGAGTAAGGGGTGACTTTATGTATGCTTTTACATATGTTAAGGGTGTGTGTCAGGGGGATGGGTTCATGCTCTTCTCAGTGAATCCCAGTGACAAGAGGCAAGGGGCAATGGTTATAAGCTGAAGCATAGGAGGTTTCATGTAAATAGAAGGAAAAAATGTTTTCCCAGTTCAGGTGCCAGAACACTGGAACAGGCTGCCCAGAGAGGTTGTGGAGTCTCCTTCTATGGAGATATTCAAAACCCATCTGGACGCGCTTCTGTGTGACCTGTTCTGTTGTGGCAGGGGGGTTGGACTAGGTGATCTTTCAAAGTCCCTTCCAACGCCTAACATTCTGTGATTCTGTGACAGGGTATGTGTTAGGTGGCACACCGTATCCCTTTTGTGAAGGTTTCAATAACTGACAGATCGCTCCTCTCTCCAGACAGATTTTTTAGGAAGATTCTAGTTGTGAACAAGTATACTCCTGATGGAAGAGCATATGAGAACCTCATGTCAAATCCTAGCATGGACTGTCTGGTTGCTCTGCAACCAGAATTGTTGCTCATGGATCTGGTGCAGAATGCACGGCTTGCCTGGAGGAGAGATTATAGGCTTTGGTGCTTCCTTTTGCATCTCAGCAGCCAGGAAAGATGAGTGCAGCACAGAACAGGTGATGTAAGCCAGCATCCCAAACTATATTATTGCCTACAGATGAGCAATATAATTGGTGCACCTGAGTTTCCTTCAAAAATACTAATGTGTACCACAATCACTTTGTTCGGTGACCTTGAGTCTGAATTTAAATGCCAATATTAAAAACCAGTGAGACTTACATCTGTGCTGTACTGTATAGTACTGCTCAAAGCCAGTATTTACTGTTCGAAGTAGACCTCACCCCATGTACTTCAAATCAGTGAGGTTTTTTTCTGCATTTGCGTGGAATCAGAATGACAATTACAATTAGATAATTACAGTTGTAAACCATATATTCTTGAATCCCTAACTTACAATTTCTCTTCTTCATTTTGGATTTCTAGAGGACATCCAAAGTATATTAATTTCATATGGACTTATTGATATTGCTTATAAAAACTTTACTGTAATGTTAGTTATTGTTTTTCTTAACTCACATAAATACAGGGAAATTGCTTTACTAGTCCATAATGAAATTCTGGCAGGTTGGAACAATTTTATTTTATGGTATTTTGTCTTAGTATTTAATTTATCAGGTCATCAACAAATCATACAGCCTGTGAGCTGTAAGACATCATTTGTTTTGTACTTGGTCTCCCTTCCCACTCTGCAGATGTATGAAAAAAGTCATTCTTTGCCTTGTCACATTTGTTCCCATTCCTTTGTGACAAGCCTAAAATTTTATATCCCTTTGCTAGTAACTGCAAGTTCTGTTATTACATTCTTTTTTTTCACGTCAGAGTAAACAGGTGGGTTAATTGGTCCCTGCACCATTCCTCAAAACCATGAAAAATCTTGCATGGAATGGATACTTATTTGTACATTTGAGATTTTGTGATGCACATAGAATCAGATTAGTCAGAGTTGGAAGGGACCTCAAACATCATCTAGTTCCAACCCCCCTGCCTGGCAGGGACACCATCCACTAGATCAGGTTACCCAGGGCCCCACCAAGCCTTGTCTTCAAAGCTTCCAGAGATGAAGCTTCCACATAAATGGCTTTTACTTAGACCTCTGACATGATTTTTGTCTTCAGAAGACGGAGGAAGAAATTAGTACTCTTTGGAAGACAGTAAAAGGATTCTATGTATATTAAAGCTTTTTCAGGTTTTAGAGGTGATCCCAGATTTGAGAGGCTCCTAAACAGTACAGGTGTAAAAGAGGAGTTGTTTTGCTTTGCTTTAATTATGTGGAAGCATTGAAATAATCCTTCCAAATTATTAACTGAAACTACTTTAACATCTATGATTATATCAGACCCTTCTTTTTTGATTTTAAATTAAGCTGAACTCTATTAACCTGATGCTGACAAACACCCATAACAAACCCCTACAGTTTGCTAAGTATAGTTTTGAGCACATTACATTCCTAACTTAATAATCTATGAAAACTTATAGACAATAAGAGAATAGTTAACTGTGTTCAGGCAGAGAACAGACCAATGCCAATGAACATGCAGCTGCAGGTAAAACTCGACACTTACATAAAATGCATAAAAAGACTGGATTGAAGGTATTGGGTTGGTAATTGTCTCCAGTATAGATCCCAGTATGTTACAAATGGTTTTCATCAAAATTAAAGACAATTAATATGATTTTGAAGTACATGTTTTAGATATGCATAGTTGTGAAGGGGTATGAGCATGTCTGTCAAAAATAATGTAAGCTGGTTGACTTCAGAAACCAGAAAAGAATAAACAGTGGCAGAACAGGTAAACTGGATGGTTTAGGTTCTTTTAAACTCTGGTTACGGGTGGAAGTAAAGGCTGGGTTATATCTTATAGGTTTTCTTCTGCTTTTCTATTTTGGGAAAAATGCATCAAGGTGTCCTTAGGTGGGTGTGGGGTTTTGTTTGTGCTTGGGGTTTGTTTATTTGTTTTCCTGAAAATTTTTATGATGTTATTCCTTTGTTGACTTTATATATTTCAACTTCCAAGTATTTCTGACTCATTTTACATCCTTCTTTCTCTGACTTTTCTTGGGAATAAAACCACTTCTCTCTCATAACATATTGATCCAAGTCTCCAGCTTGCAGCACAGAGCAAACTGCAGGTTCTGTTTTCATATTTGTCAATTCCATTGCAGTAATGTCTGTTGTGCTCAAAATTTGTCTCTAAAGAAAATCATGCTTACTATTTACCATTTGTACAATGAAATTTTGAAATAATTTTTCACCTTTTCTTCTTGGAATAGTAAGACAGATTTTATTCACCTTGGAATTCTGTGCAAATATCATGATCATAACTTTTTCTGTAAATTAAAAACAAAACCAAACCAAACCCAACCTAGTTTTCAGTTTCAGACTTCAGAACAGTCTATGGTTTAGATCCATTGTTTTATGCTTCTCCCTAGCTAAACCTGCTGGCGCTGCATCAGTTGGCAGGATATTGACCCTCAAATATGCTTTAAAATGTACCTTAGTATTAGTAAATAGTCACACCTTAACATATACAGGAGCATTATCTTTGGATAACTATGGGAAGTTTGGTGGTCTGACAAAATACACCCTCTGAGCAATGATGACATAGAAAACAAGCAGAGCTAGTTTTCTTATCTAAATGCCAAAATATTTTTATATCGGTTCAAAAGATGCTTATAAGAACTGAATAATACTAGAAAAAAACTAGTACCCATCATAATAACACCTTACATTTTTATAGCAAATTTAACTATACCTTTGCGGTTCTAAGAACAAGATTTGCCAAGACAGTAAGAGAGGCTTGACAATCCCTTATTTAAAGCTAATGTTTTAATGGTGAAGTCTGAGCTTTGTTACTTTCTTTAACTGTGAAGATTTAGTTCACTTTACTGCATTATTTAGTCTGTGTTCTTAACAGTAGATTGTATATAGTCGTGTTTGTTGAAAGTTTATTAAATGCTCATTATTTGCTTCAAAAATTATCTTTATTTCCCTTTTAACAGGTAACTTTTCCCCAGCCTGATTTGTAACTCTTCTCAATTATGTCTGCCAATAGAAGGAGCTCCTGCATTAGGCAACAAGATGAAGCTCCTGGGAAAACTTTTTCTTTGACCCAGACAGATGGATTCTGGCTTTCATACAGTATGATGTGTACAAAAATTTTGATTACACTTTTAGTACAAACTAGCCGGTCATATTGCAAACAAATCCTGTGGATTATTGCCAGATAGGAACATAGCACTGCTTAGAGGAAGACCTATTAGGGGAAAAAAATAATTCGATAGGTTTACCTGCTTGTATCTTGTCAAACTGCAGCTGCTGGAAGCACTCTGCTGTATAGGGGCGGTTAGCAGTACCCCTGCTCTTTGAGATAAAGGACATGTCCTGACTGCAAACACAAAAACCTAAGTGATATTGGAGAAACACTGAGCACTGGAATAACATAAAACACTGGTTCTTGAGAATTTTAAAGGTGTTGCTGGCATGAATAGGGGAAAGAAAACATGTACTCTCTGTGTGAAAAGCGGATGATGGCCGTGAAAGTGGAAAAGGCACTGATTCAACAAAACATATTCCAGTTTGTGACAGATTACAACGTTTAAGTAACTGGGGGATGTTGTCAAAATGTTCTAAGGGACACAGAGAATTTTGGTTATTTTGTTCAGGCAAAACAGGTATATTGTTTAGGCTGATATAAAAGAGCTTCACAGACGCAAACAATGCATTTTAAGACAGTTTTCTGAAAATCTTAATTTCATTAGTTGCACACAGATTTAATTCACTCCCATAGACTTTCTTTTTTATGAGGCACAGATTTCTTCTTCTATCCACTTTTATTTTCAATGTTACTTCCAGTAACTCTGGTTACATTCTTTTCATACAGCATTTCCTAATGACAAGCAATTCCTAGCTACTAATACTCAGCGTGCTCTGCAATATCTTCTAAGTAATGGAAAAATCTTCCGAAAATCTGTGACTCCCTAAATACTGTGATTTGACTGAAATGTCAAATCCCCTACTGCATAAAAATACTGTATTATCACAGGATTAGAGAACAAGACAAGCATTTAAATATCATTCTCCATTTTGGGATAGGAAGAATATTAATCACTGGGCTTTGGACATATGTAACCATTGCTGGAAAGAATCAGCAGAGCTTGTTGTGCTGTTGGCATGAACATGGGGCCATTTTATCCCTCACACAACTGAAGTGTAGATTTCCCTCCAGACTTTTTTTCATGACTGTCCTCAAAAAATCTTCTTCCTCCTGCACCTCATGCTTTTAAAACTCTTTTAAAGAAACCTAACCTGTATTACAACTGAACTTTTCCTTTTCCTACAACTTAATTTTTCCTGTTTCTAAAAAGTTCCCTTCCCTCTTTCAGATATAAAAGCCCTTTATGAGTCTGTATAAAGTGATACATGATTTGAGTGCATTAACTACCCAGTGACTATAGATAATTAAAATCACTAATGAGTTGATGGCTGGGCTAAATAGCTGAGGCAGCAATCTTTGTTTTAAAGCTTTTCTAGTCCTTGTATTCCTGAGCAAAACTTAATGTCACTTTGCTTTTCATTTTTCATTAATTCAACCTTATCTGAAGAGTCTTTTCTCCCTTCTATCAGTAAAATGGTGCAGTAGAGAAAATAAAAGCCATAAAGCATGCTTTGCTTGCCAAAATGTAATGAAACACAGGGCATTATACAAGAAAGATCCCTCCTGACTTGTTTCATATGGCATTTTGCCTGCATGAGAGTGAATGATCTCTCTTACTGAAACACCTGGAGTAAAAATTGAATTGTCGAGCAAAAAAACCTATAATACTCCCTTCCAGGCATGTACAGGCTGGAGCCTTTACTTGCACTTAGACTGCATAACAGAGACCCAAACATACACTTACAGCTTCTACAGACAGATGAAGAAACATTGATAAGATAAAATGAAGAATATCACAGCAGACTGAATAGACACAGTGGGGTTTTGGGGATTGTAATTCATCCTTTTTTTCTCTATATATTTTATATTTGCTTTGTGAAGTCAATAGAATTATGGAAATCCTCATCATAGGATATAACTCCTAAATACTCCAGGGCCAGATTCTCAGGTGAATTTATTTCTTTTATCCTCCATATCATTCATCCGGTATAAAAAGACCAATAAATTGGCAGCATAAGCCTGGAAAAGCATGCCCCTGGTGTGTGGAGAAACAGTTGTGCATTGCTGATCGGGCCTGGATTTGCTTCTCTGCTTGCTATCTTCCTGTGAGAGAAGCAAAACGACGACATGGCGGAGCTACGCTCCATCATATCTCATACTTGAATGACTTCTATTATTCTTTTTTCTCTTTAAGGTATCTATTCTATACTACTTTCAGTACAAGATAGGGCTGCACTCTCTATATTAATAAATGGAGAGCTGAGATACAGAGTCCAGCCTGCAGCTCAGTTTCAGCTATTTCAGCACCTCCCATGTTGAAAGAAAGACTAAGGGCTTTGTGGATCTATGTTAAATTTTATAACAATCCAAGTTTGAATCTCGTTATTGGATATCTACCAACAGCTCTAAGCATGTCTTATATACACAGGATTTTGCAGTGAAGCTCAAGAAAATTCTATTTCAGTTAATTATTTCTCTCAAAGTTTGCCAGATCCAGAGGAAAAAGAACTTTAGCAGAGGGGAAAAAAATTCCTCTGCTCCCTCATCTGTCTAAATCACTTTGTTACTATAGCCCTAGACTGTTTAGGTCCATCATGCCTCTAAACTTTACAATGTTGTGTTGAAATTATGCTACCTGTGTCAAGAGATCAGTGTTCAAATTAATGGCTTCTTACTAAACATTCTGCACTAAAAAAAAATGATCTGAGAAGCTGGGGAAAATCCATCTCTTGGATTTAGCTTTTCATATGAAAATGCACATGTTCAATGTTCCTCTTACAACTCTGTGGTCTAACAGCAACATGGATTTGAGAGCCTATTAGTCTAATGATTACAATACAAGGCTTGCATAGATACAAGGATCAATTACCTTCAAGCTCAGATTTTTCCTCTGTCACATTTCAACTCTGGCAGTAGCTTTCAATCTTCGGATTTGCTGTGAGGCAAACCATTCTCTCTGTCACCCTCTGGGCTTAACTGCACACACCAATATCCTTCTGCTTAGCAGAAATGCCTTCACGATCACAGCTGTGGAGAAACAGATCTTCCTGTCTCTCCTGTTAGCTGTTGTTTTACCTCTACACTTGGTCCCTGCAGTTAAGGAGAGGATGTACTTGTAAGCTACAGTACTTGGTAGGTGTCTCTGTATAGTTCACAGTTTTGCAATTATGTTCAATCATACTGAGTCTTTTCTTAGGAAAAATACAAACAAGATAATATATCCATAACATCCATAACATCAAGATAACATATTCATGACATCCAAAATATACTACATAGTCACAGATGCTTTTAGGGACACACAAATAAAGAAACAAACACACAACCCCCACTATTTACCTCTTTATATGAAGGCCAAATTAAAAAGATATTCTCAACCAATTGACTCATTCCTCTCCTGACCAAGCTGCAGTCAGGCCTCTGTGCATAACACTCACAAAAAAATCCTACACAGGAGTGTCTGCAGTTTCTGCAGCAAAGAATATTTGGGAACACGCTCTTGCCTGACTGTTCAGGTCCCTCACTCTACAGATGCTTGTGTTGCTGGAACTGTGATCCTACATAGACTTATGAGAGATTCATGTTGGTGGAACTGGAAGAGGAATCTTAGATACCATGTTACATCCCAACAGTTAGTATATTGCTTATTTATTCACCAGACATACTTTATGAATGATCAAAATGAATACTGTTTTGCTTCTAGGATACAGGAGAGCATCTCTACTAAAGTAGATGTAATCTTCTGTGGTGTACCGGCCTGTTAAAAAAATATTCTTACACCAATAAGCAGTAACATTTTACTGTCTTTCTTGTGATCCATTGTTATAATTCAGTATCAAAAAAGTCTTCCATTTAATTTTGTTACCTACATCATTAGCCAAGACATGTTGTACTAATGCTTAAATATAACAAACATAATTTATTAACAAATAATGGATATTAAGTCACAGAATCTTAAGGTTTGGAAGGGACCTATAGAAATCATCTAGTCCAACCTCCCTGGCAGAACAGCTTCACCGGCAGCAGGTTGCACAGGATTGTGTCCAGGTGGGTTTAGAATGTTTCCAGAGATGGAGACTCCACCACCTCTCTAGACATGCAGGTCCAGTGCTCCACCACTCTCAAAGTAAATAGTTCCTCCTTACGTTTAAATGGAACTTCTTACATTCCAGTTCGTGTCCATTGCCTCTTGTTCTGTTACTAAGCACACTGAGAAAGCCTGGCCTCGTCCTCCCATTAAGTATTTACAAGCGCTGGGAAGACCCCCCCCCCCTTTAGTCTTCTCCTCTCCAGGCTAACCAGCCCCAGCTCTCTCTGCCTCTTTCCACAAGAGAGATGTTCTAGTCCCCTAATCATTTTTGTAGCCTTTTTCTGTACCCTCTCCAGAAGTTCCCTGTCCTTCTTCAACAGAGGAGACCAGAACTGGACAGAAGGCTCCAAATGTGGCCTCACCAGGGAAGAGTAGAGGAGGAGGAGAAACTCCCTTGACCTGCTGGCCACACTATTCTTGATGTACCCCAGGATGC
>VWZX01002181.1:2340-21814 GCA_013399015.1 Galbula dea | reverse complement strand
GATCTCTTTCCATAGAGCTGCTTTCCAACAGATTAGTCCCTAACCTGTAGTGGTACAAGGTGTACTAGTAAATGTGACTTTAGGTAATCATTTGGATGAAAATATGCTTGAAGCTACCAATTCCAATTTGCATGCCTTTTTTTTTTAACATTTTGAGATAAGAGAGTTCCAGTGAAAGCCAGTGTGGGCTTATCTTCATGGGCTGCAGGTCCCTCCAGACCCTGCTCCAATATGGGCTGTCCGCAGGCTGCAACTTCCTTCAAGGCACAGCTATCTGCAAGGCACCCTCCTGATGTGGGATTCTCCACAAGCTGCAAGTAGATATCTGTCCATTTTGGTCCTCCACAGATTGCAGGGGGGCAACCTGCTTCACCACTGTCTGCACCACAGCCTGCAGGGGAATCTCTGTTCTGGCACCCGGACAACCTCCACCTTCTTCTTCACTGACCTTGGTATCTGCAGAGCAGTTTCTGTCACTCCCTCTCACAGATACTGTGCAGTGTTTTCTACCTTTCCTTAAATGTGTTTTCACAGAGTTGCCACCAGCTTTGCTGGTGTACTTAGCACTGGCTATCAGGTCCCTTTTGGAAGTGTCTAACATGGTAAAGCCCCTGGTCTCATTTCACAAAGGCTGCTCATTCTTCCAACCCCTCTCCTACCAAAATCTTGCCGTGTAACTCCAATACACTAGAAATAGAAAAAGAAAGAAACTTATTTCAATCTACTTCTCTATAGACTCCGGGATTTGTTTTTTTTTTTTTTCTTTTTTTTCAGGAAGCAATCTAAGTGTCTTTGCAGATGGGTTCCTTATTCTTTCTCTATATGACCTTCTCAGGATATGTGAACTTATTTGTAATTTCTGCCAATGGAATTACCTGCTTCTGTGATAATATTTCATTGGAGTTTATAGGCATTTTGAAGATCTGAAATTTTGTTGCATTTCTCATTAGTGAATTTTCCATATAGATATACTGAAAGTCTGCTTCTCTGATGACCATCACAACTATCAATAGCAAAAATATTTCACCTCAAAATTATTCCATCATAATTTCCACTTTGTTTTCTGCTAAAAATTACAGTTCAGTATCTAAATGTTATACAACTTTGTGTCCTGGAATAGTACTGCAGATTTTTTTGTTTGTTTGTTTTAATTGTTTTCATTCCAGAAATTTTCCTTTTTCTTAATTGTACAAGCCATTGTCTTTTACAGCACAGACACTTCGTCTCTATTAAACTATATGATCTAAATGTATGAACTCCCAAGATGAATGCAAGCAGAATGGGTTTATCTATTCTTATATTAATATGATTTATGCTTTGTGAAAAATAATTATTTCTTTTACTTTGTGTATAAATCTATACAGTCAAATATTTAGTGTGTAGCTGTGATCAAAACTTATGCTTCAAAGGATCTGAATCACTCAGGGCAAAGACCCTGTGTATTTCTTCTTTAAGTCACTAGTCTGAAGATGCTCCAAGTCTAACCAAAGACTGATGCCCTTGAGAAGTAGGTTTATTCAGGGCATCTTCAAGCTATTAACTAGAAAAGAAAAGAATTATTTTTTTCTCCCATTACTTTTCTCAGTTTCACCATTTTACCTATGTATTTCTTTACTCTTGATGACTATTAATCTGTTCAACTGCCTCTTACTGTCTGTTGACACTTTATGGACCTCTTGTTTCATTTGTGAATAAACAACTAATCATTCCACTTACTAGAGGAAAGTTTCAAAATTTCCTTTGTCAAACAAAAACAAGCTTCCTATTATACTTATTAAATATAGTCTTTTCCTATGAAGGAACTACAGCTCCACTTAAACCAGAGCATCCCTGAGGAAATGGCTAGTGCAAGACATTGCCACCTTTCTCCATGAGAACCAAAGCAGACAGGCTTGTGTCTCTTCTATTAAGTAGACATGAGCCTCATTCAACCTCTTTCCCATTTCCTCTGTCTCCTGGTGCAACCAGACCCATAGTGGTTGCCCCCATCCCTTCACAGAATCACAGAATGTTAGGAGTTGGAAGGGACATCAAGAAATCATCTAGTTCAACCACCCTGCCAGAGCAAGAGTCCTTGAGTCCCATAGCCCAGGAACATGGCTCTGCCATTGCTAGCACCAGACTGTAGGCTCTGTACCAAGTTTGAAAGTCTTCTGGGAGAAAAGGTAGTTAAGGCATGGCAGATACATCAGGAAATGGTGGGTGTAGCACCACTAGAAGGGGGACAAAGCAGCATGGGTGGAGATAGCAATGCCACTGAGATTTATAACAATACTGAGCAGTATTCGTGCCTTTATTTTTTTCTGTGGCATAATAATTAGATTTAGGGGCTAGGTAAGATCTCTTAAGGTCCAACCTGAATGCTAGCTTCTGTCCTGGCTGTGGTTTGACCAGACCCTGAGGCACCTGTTCAGTGTCACTGATGGCATGATGGGGCCTTGGGGGGCTGGAAGCAGTCCTCATGGCTGTTGACCTTCCTCTTTGAGGCTCCCTGGGGATGTCCATGGGGCTGTTGCCTGCTCCAACTCTGAGTGAAGAGTCCAAGCACAGCCTTCTTTGGGTTCTATTCTGACTCTTCTTGTTCCCTTTGGACAGGAATAGGGGCAGAACTGGGGTTTCAACAAACCACACAAAGGGCTTGGCTGGGGGCAGGAGACCTGGGAGGCAGCAGGGTTGAGGGCAGCTGTAGGACTACCTTTCCACTCCTCAGCAGCGTGGGTGTTCCTCAAGTCCATCCAATATGATATGAAGCCTTCCTTCTGCACCATTCCAAAATGGTGTCAATCAACTGTCAAAGCTTCTCATGTGCCTGCTGCAGATGTTTGAGGAGGTTGCAGTACCATTCCAGATTAAAATCACTTTCGGAAGTAAAGATATCCATAAAGAAGTTGAAGAGTTGATGGAAAGATTAAATTATCCAACACAAAAGGCAACAACAGATTATGTGTCACCCTTTTCAATGTATTTTTGGGGCAGGTTTAGTACCTTATATAGCAATGGAGTGCCTTCAGCATCAGATGACAGACACTTTCCAGAGCTAAAGAAGGAATCATGGCACAGTGCAGAAACCCCAGGCCATTTGGGAAACCAGAATTTCTTCAACACCAACACAATCTTGATTCAGGAGTATAAGAATAGGGAGAATCAGTAACACAATTCTGTTGCTCATGGTTTCTAAAAAAAAAAATGGCCTTCTGAGGAAAGGCTGAGGGAGCTGGGTCTCTTTAGCTTGGAGAAGAGGAGGCTAAGGGGTGACCTCATCTATGCTTTTAAATATGTGAGGGGTGTGTGTTGGGAGGATGGGGTCAGGCTGTTCTCAGTGAAGCCCAGGGACAAGACAAGAGGCAATGGCTGTAAGCTGAAGCATAGGAGATTCCGTGCGAATACACATAGAAATAATGTGTGAGTACACATAGAAACAGACTGCCCAGAGGGGTTGTGGAGTCTCCTTCTATGAAGGTATTCAAAACCCTTCTGGATGTGTTTCTGTGTTACCTGGTCTAGGGAATCCTGCTGTGGCAGGGGCGTTGGACTAGATGATCTTTCGAGGTCCCTTCCAACTCCTAATATTCTGTGATTCTGTGATTCTGTGATCTGTCCTAACTCCATAATGATGAATGAGTTAACAGTGCCCAAACTGTGGAGTACCCTTGTGTGACTTCCTTGTCCCACCACATTGAGGAGTAAGATCAGCCATGGTTACTAAGTAAATGAACCAATTTTGCTGTATTAATCCAGTCCCTGGATATTGCCTCTCGCTTCTTTCTTTTAGAACCATATGGACAGGCAGCAGGTTCTTAACATTTTCACAGAGCTTCTCCTCTTGCAGAACCATCCTGAGTAAAGTGTATCTGAGGCTTGTTCTGCAAGTTTAATGTTGTTGTTCAGTTTCTCTTTACCCTGCAGTCGGGTTACCCCTGAGAAGCTTCTGTAAAAGATTGACCTGATTCTGCAAAAGGTAAAAAACCCCCAAATCAAAACAAAAACAAACAAACAAACAAAATCAAAACAAGGCAAAATTAAACCAAACCAAAAAACCACCAAAAGCCCCCTCAAAAAATCAACAACAACAACAACAACAAAATAACAGAGCCAAACAACCAAAAATTGTACAAGAGTCTGTATTTTCCACCACTGGAATTATTTAGACTACAAAAGGATATAATTTGGGAGGACAGGGGTTTGAAGTGGTCAGATAGGAAAACTAACAAGTTCCAGAAGTTAGGGCTCCTATGGAAAACTTTTCAGATATTTTAAAATATTCAGGAGCATGATGCAAACTTCCTCAACTAATATTCTTTATATTTGATGAACAGGCTGGTATCATCTGTACCTGTATATAAACCTCCCTTTTTTTTTTTTTTTTTTTTTTTTAATAAAAGAAAGGGAATTACATTGGTTATTGCATCTAAACTATCATTAAAAGTAAGCCAGTAGGCTACTGTCCTGCACTTTAATAATAGATATTGAAAACATGTTATCTGTCTTTTTATTATCATAAAAGTTTGTTGTTAACTCTCTGAAACTTTTTTCTTTTTTTAATACAGAACAGGACAACAGCCAGGTCTGACAAAAGAAAGCCATCATAGCTTTTAATTAACACTCGGCAGCATTTGCCCTTCATGACTGGATTTAACAAATCCTCCAAAGAGCTATGTGCAAATCTCATACAGAGAAACAGTATGCTTCAGTTCTGTGTCTGACTGCCAAAATTATCTTGAGGTCTCCTCTAGATGATGTAGTATCACAATGGCTCTTGTAATTGCTGTTGTATCTGGCAAGTCAAAATCAGCAAACTTCCCTGTTCTTACCCTCCCATGGGGTAACCTTTCCATCTTTTTCTCAAATGCTACACAGAACACAAGACAAAGCAAAAATAGCGGGAATATTACTTTTGATGAGATATACCATGGTCATGGCCAACATCAGTTTACTTTATCATATGTAGCGTGGGAAAATGTATGGAATGGGGAAAGAGTAGAATAGACTCTGGGAATCAGATGTGCTGGGGCAAGTTCATTTTTAATACTGATCTGTTCATTCAAAGTGAGGGAAAAGGAAAACTCTGTCATTTACCTTTTCTGAAATATCTAGTACCTGAAGATTTTAACATCCCATGCTTCCTTTTCTTCAGCTGCACTTGAACCTGTACAGGATACTCATGTTCCTAATAATCAGTCAGCAGTTTCATAGACACACTCAAGCTCAAGAACAATGAAAGCAAAATTCATGTTGTGAGTTCTGGCCTCAAAAGGTTAGTTAAAAGCCAAGAGCACATAATGGGAGCAAGCCTGTAGAGGTCACAGTGAGGAGGTCTTATATTTCATTACAGAATCTGTCATGATGGAGGGAAGACATGGACACTCAAAATGAGTGATCAGCAAGCTCTGTTTATTGATCATAACAGTGCCATATTTATACAGTTTGATAAATAGCTTATGCATATTCTACAAGCTTAACACTGTATTGGTTAGTTTAAGCAAAGCTACTATAGGCTAAACTAACTTGTTCACACACTTTGTTACTAATTGTTTCTAACATAATTGGTTACATTCAAATCCACACACACACAGTTACAACAATGCCCCCCTAGGTTCTACAGTTAGCATACCTTGCCTATCTCCATCTTGTCCTGTTTACAGCCTTACTATTTTTCCCTATCTTCAAGGACATAGCCCTCAGGATCGTGGGCTGGGTTGTGCAAACGGGCTCTCGATAAGATGTCATGTCCTTGGTCTGCTAAAATATTCCCTACAAGAATCGGTTTATGGAAGAGCAGAACCAGTACAAAGAGGTTTTGAGAATCAAGGGTAAGATACCTAAAATGAAGAAGCACAAGGATAGGAACCCATCCAGCTTGCTTGGACTGAGACTGAAAGCTGTACTGGATCATCTGGAAGATTCCCAGCTGGATTTGGGTATATCACTCATGTATATAAACAATCACGTATTTCTAGTATGTAATTTAATACTCTAGATGCGCAACTGAGGACAAACAAAAAACCCGCACCCACTTAATATAAATGAAAAATAATGGCCTTAGAATATGGTAAGCATGTAAAGCTGGTACAAAGTGGGCATAAGTCATTTCCTGACTTGTGTACAAAGTAACTTATGAATGATCCATCAGATAAATCATTGTAGCATCCCTTCTTTGTAGCCTTCTATTTGCACATATTTCTTTTTTTCCAGGGCCATAACTATTAGTTCTTTTCAAGAAGCTCTAATAAAATCTAAAGAAAGAATAACCCTTTCTGTCACCCACTATGCAGAATAAAGGTACACATACCTATGTAAATTATTTTAATTCTTTTTCATTGGGTTGTACAGTGTATCTTACTGGCTCTGAGAGACAAGTACACACTTGTGTCCAAAAATCTGCATTCAGATTACTGAAGCACTTTCAAAGACTTTTATCTTTGGCAGTGAACAGAATTTTGCACTGAACACAACTAGCTTTTCAAACATTTTCAGGATGAACACTTAAAGTACATAAATAAAAACCAGGGCACTGTAAATGATAAATTGTTATCAAGGCTTTAGTGACATTGCAATGAGCAATAAAGCAGGTAGCTGATTGTCTGTAAAAGTCCTTCACAAAATCCAGTGCATGATTTTTTGAGACGTGTACTCTGGAATTGATGTTTTTAAGATAACTAATCTCTGAAATAACTTGGTTCGGTTTTGGTACTGTTGCACAAGCTGTCATGCTCAGCTGTGCATGCCCTTTCCTTCAAGTAGATAAGAAGACTGATGTTTAGATTTATAGTTCTTGTTTCTAGGTTAAACAGTCAAAGTGAATGCATTGGATTCCTGACAAAATTTGCAATTGAAACAGGGAGTATTCTTACTGGACTCTTTTTATTCATTACAGTGACATGTATGCAGGGAGTTTGAGTTCTGTCAGACTACAACAGGGTCATAATTTTTTTTGAGTTCTGAAGTAATTTTTACATGATGTCAAATGTGTTATTAGGCAAAAATGGGATTCATCTGTACTTTCGTATTCCCCTTCTGTTTAACCTATACTCATCCAGGTTGATATTTGTAAGAAGATGATGTAACCAGCAAAATCTAATACTACAAACTGTCCATTGAAGGAGGTCTAATCCAAGTTTTATTGATTTCACATAATATTTTCCAGATTGGATTGTGATTCTGTGTGTACACTTCATAAGATACGAAAGGAAAGTAAAACTGGCTACCTTAAATTGCTATAATAGATTTACATTATATTTAATGACAAGGCAATATTTTATTGAAGAAGTGAAGCATCAGTAGAGGGTTAAGGCAAAATTATATCCTATGGTTAATCAAGCCTTTTCTAAGAATTTTAAAGGAGTTAATGGGAGGGGGCTGGGACACACAGTATATAGTATGTAGTTTTCTTTCTGCTAAGGAAAACAATCAAATACATGCATATCTTCATATTTGAGTTGTTAATGTTTGTTTTGTTTTGTTTTGTTTTTTTAATTCTTGATTGAAATCTTTCTTAACTCAATTATAAAGCATCAAGAAAGGGATTCAAAATGCTTTTAATTCATCAGTCTGTGTAATGACTTTGTAATACTAAACTGGGATATGATGCTTTTGGGACAGAAGAAATTGCAGCATCAGCGAGTCAAAGGTTCTAACTCTGCAATTTCAAAGCTGAATGTATCACTTTTGGCACCAATGTCAACCATACGTCAATGCCTGCTCATGCAGTAGGGACTATCTGAATCTAGCCTATTAATTCAAGGCCATAGAGAAAATATATTTAGCTCTAATACTAAGTTATTTATCCTATCTCATATTGGCCTTTTTAGCCACCAACACGCTTGCAACAAACGTGGGTAGAGCCCTTCCCAAATCTTCGTTTGCGAAGCCTAGCCATGAATGAATGAATGATGAAGTTATTTAAAGTTAGATGCAGTTTAGTAGATGGCTAACATGGTTGTTTAGCTGGAGATGTATTATCTATTTAGAAGGGTTACTGATGACTTTGTAACCTACAAGCAATAAAAACGTATTTTTTTAATCATACAAAATGTACAGTGTCCAAAAAAGAGCAATCAGAAAAAAGGTCACCTGAACAAGAATCTAACATTCTGCCACCCCTTTCTAAATGGATACAGACTATCCAACAGCCTTTAATGGTCTTCTACATAATGCATCTTCCTATCACATTTCTCTCTCCTTTTGGGCAAATAAACCTTCACAAAGGGCACAAAATACTGTAGCAGTATTTTTTATGTTTTATGGAGAAGGGTGGTCATTATTTTAGAACCACAGGACAGAATTAGAGAATTACACAATTCATCCTAGAAGGGACTTCAGGAAGTCTTTTGTTTGACCTGGTCCTCAAAGCAGGACCAGATTGGAGGGCAGGTGGAGATGCTCAGAACTTTTTCCAGTCCCATCTTGAAAAGCTTCGAGGACGGAGAATGTATAGCTTCCCCAGGTGACCTACCCCACAGCCTGTCATCCTCATGGGGAGAAAATCTCTCCTTGTATCTACTCTGAAGCTCTCATTATCTATTGCCACGCTGCCATGCAGGGCCCACCTCCATCTCCTTGACCACCTTCCCTGCAAGCACCTGAGGCTGTTCTCGTGTCTCTGAAGCTGTCCCCTTTTCTGAAGGAACCAGTTCTGTTCCAACAGCCTCTCTTTCCAGGGCAGGAGCTCCAGCCCTAACCACCAGGATAGCCTCCCCTGGCTTTGTCCCAGCTTGTTCAGAACTTTTCTGAAATTGGGGACCCAAATTTGCACACCTGTCCGCTTGGATGACTCTTCCTGCCCAAGGCATGGCTTTTTATTTGCCCCAGTTAACTTTGGTATGGCCCCTGCTGCTTCTTTCCTCCAGCTTGTCTTGGTCTGTCTGTGTGGCACTCCTGTTCTCCAGGACACCCACTGGCAGCCATATTTGATGTCACCTGCAGACGTAATGGAATAGATGATTCCATCACCTCCTCAAGGTCATTGATGAAGATGTCATAGAATCATAGAATTATCACGGTTGGAAGGGACTTTAGAGGTCATCTAGTCCAACCCCCCTACAGTGAGTAGGCACATCTCCAACTAAGTCAGGGTGCCGAGCACCCTGTCCAGCCTCACCTTGAACACCTCCAGGGATGGGGCCTCTACCACCTCCCTGGGCAACCTGTTCCAATGTTCCACTACCCTCATGCTAAGGAACTTTTTCCTAATATCCAATCTAAACCTGCTCTTCCCTAATTTAAATCCATTACCCCTTGTCCTATCACTACAGGCCTTTGTAAACAGGCCCTCCCCAGCCTTTCTATATGACCCCTACAGGTACTAGAAGGTGACTATTAGGTCCCCCCGAAGCCTTCTCTTCTCGAGGCTGAACAATCCCAGCTCTCTCAGCCTATCCTCATAGGGGAGGTCTTCCAGCCCCCTGATCATTTTAGTAGCCCTCCTTTGGACCCACTCCAGCAGGTCCATGTCCTTCCTGTGTTGAGGGCTTGAGAGCTGGACACAGTACTCCAGATAAGGTCTCACCAGAGCAGAGTACAGTGGCAGAATCACCTCTCTTGATCTGCTGGTCACGCTTCTCTTGATGCAGCCCAGGATGCGATTTGCCTTCTGGGCCGCCAGCGCGCACTGCTTGCTCATGTCCAGCTTCTCATCAACCAACACCCCCAAGTCCTTTTCTGCAGGGCTGCTCTCCAGCTCCTCGTCCCCCAGCCTGTATTGATAGCGGGGATTATTTCGCCCCAGATGCAGGACCTTTCACTTGGTCTTGTTGAACCTCATGAGGTTCATCTGGGCCCACCATTCCAGCCTGTCCAGGTCCCTCTGGATGGCATCCCGCCCCTCCAGCGTATCAACAGCACCACCCAACTTAGTGTCATCAGCAAACTTGCTGATGCTGCACTCAATCCCGCTGTCGATATCATTTATAAAAATATTAAATAGGACAGGTCCCAGTACGGACCCCTGAGGGACACCACTTGTCACTGGTCTCCATCTGGACTTTGAGCCATTGACTACTACCCTCTGGATGCGACCATCCAGCCAATTCCTTACCCACTGAACAATCCACCCATCAAATCCATACTTCTCTAACTTGGCCAGTAAAATGTTGTGGGGGACTGTGTCAAAGGCCTTACAAAAGTCCAGATAGATCACATCCACAGGTCGTCCCTTGTCCACTAAGATTGTCACAGGATCATAGAAAGCCACTAAGTTTGTCAGGCAGGATCTGCCCTTAGTGAAGCCATGCTGGCTGTCTCTGATCACCTCCTTGTCCTCCATGTGCCTTATCAGAACTTCAAGGTGAATTTGCTCCATGATCTTCCAAGGCACAGAGGTGAGGTTGACAGGTCGGTAGTTACCTGGGTCTTCCCTTCTGCCCTTCTTGAAGATAGGAGTAACATGCCCCTTCTTCCAATCACTAGGGACTTCACCTGACTGCCAGGACTTCTCAAATATTATTGGGAGTGGCTTGGCGACTACTCCAGGCAATTCTTTCAGGACTCTGGGATGCATCTCATCTGGGGCCATGGACTTATTTACATCCAGGTTCCTCAGGAGGGCACAAACCTGACTTTCACATACAGTATCAATCCCTCAGGTATTTCACCTCTTATTAGTTTCCAGGTGGAGTGTGACTTCTTAACCACTTATCTCAGAGTCTGACCATTCAAGCAGACTTTTGCCCTAGTTAATATCTTTTATGCTATAATACATATAAAAATACAACATAAAAAGAAATATAAAAAGCTGTTAGTCCACTCAGAGTAGTTCAAAATATCAATATCCTCTTTTTTTACACTGATATTATTTCTTTTGCTGTATCTGATTACACTTGACTGGGAAAAAAATGGCCTATGGCATATATAATATTCTTCTAAAATACTGTGATTTATTCACTCAACTTCTATATTTTGATTGATTCAGTGGTAGGTTTAGTGCCAGTTTTAGAAGCCACTGCTCTAAACCTCATTGACTAAGTATTCATAAATGCATAAAAAGTTTTCAGTGTCTCATCTTCATTATACCTTCGAAGTGCACTTAAAGTTCCTCAAATTCCTGATGTTTCCCACAACCAAGTTGTGTTTGTACATATTACCTTTGCAGATAGCTTAAACTCAGGCTGCATCCAGGTTGAAACAGATCTGAGAGGGTTTGTGACAGACAGTGTCATGGTTCTTGCAGGAGACCCAATACCGTGCATTATTTATGCACTTCCAGAGAAACGGAGACAGGAGGAACTGGATGCTGCACAGGACTTTATATGTTATCATATCCCAGTTTTGAAGGTGTGGCTTCAATGTTGCCCCTGCTAAGGTGCCAGCAAGAAACATTTTTTGGGGAAAAGTAAGTATGTGATATAGTACTCACATGTGGTACATATACTCACATGTAGTGGTTAGGTACATTGGTATGTTAAAGAATCAGAAATTTCTGATAGCAATTTCTATTTAGAAAAAAAGAATCACAGGATCATGGAATCACCGGAGTTGTAAGGGACTTAAGGATAGTCTAGTTCCAACCCCCATGCCTCCAGGGACACTTTCCACTAGATCATGTTGCCCAGAGCCCCATCCAGCCTTGCCTTAAAAGCTTCCAGGGATGGGTCTTCCACAACCTCTCTGGGGAACCAGTTCCACTGTCTCACAACCCTAACAGTGAAGAACTTCCTCCTAATATCTAATCTAAATCTATCCTCCTCTAGCTTATGTTAGTTTTCCCTGGTCCTGTCACTATTTGACCTCCTGAAAAGTCCCGCACCAGTTTTCTTGCAGGCCCCCTTCAGATACTGGAAGGCCACAAGAAGGTCTCCTTGGAGCCTTCTCTTCTCCAGACCGAATAACTCCAACTCTCCCAGTCTGTCCTCGTAGAAGAGGTGCTCCAGTCCTCTGATCATTCTCGTGGCCCTTCTCTGGACACTTTCCAGCACTTCCATATCCCTCTTGGAATAGGGGCTCCAGAACTGGACACAGTATTCCAGGTAGGTGTAAGAGACTCTTTGATCATCTAAAGCAAACCGGTTTCTTAGCTGTGCTGAGACTGCATGTTAATGTCTCGAAGCTTGATTGATCATTGATTAGCATCATTGGAGAAGACAATGTCAGAACTTCCCGGAGCCAGAGCAGGAAAATGCAGTGCAGGACAATGAGGCCTAGTTAAAACCTTGAGATAAGGCCCAGGTGTGTGGACATCTCATGAGGAATTTATTCATGAGAAAAGTCTGGAGAAACCTGCGGGANNNGTGTGTGGACATCTCGTGAGGAATTTATTCATGAGAAAAGTCTGGAGAAACCTGTGGGAGATTCCCTTCATCTTAAGGATCAGGAGGACCCTGTCCTGTACCTTTTCCTATAAAAACCTGAGGAAAAAGCCTCGTGGTTGTGAGTTGTGCTGGTGCATTGTGAGTGGAGCTGTGAGTGGTGTGTGTATGAGAGAGAATGTGAGCGTGATCACCCACCATCATGGAAGAAGCAGGGGGACTCAGGACCCTCGACATGTCACTGGACCTGATCCATCGTGGTGTAACTATGCCCTCTTGCTCTCTGTCCTGCCTCTCTGCTTAATTTGCCTCTCTTTCCTCTGTCTTACTGTCCTATGTCTCTAACTCTTTTGTTTCAATAAACTGTAATTGATTTTTGGCATTTGACCTCGTTTGTGTCTTAATTTCACTCTGGGAAATAAACCTCGAATTTACCCCATGTCTATTAACCGGACTGGGACAGTGGGGTCTCATGAGGGCAGGACAGAGGTGGAGAATCACCTCCCTCGACCTTCTGGTCACTCTCCTCTTGATGCAGCCCAAAATACTGTTGGCCCTCAGGGCTGCAAGTGCACACTGGTGGTTCATGTTCAGCTTTTCATCCACCAGCATGCCGAAGTCCCTTTCCTCAGGGCTGCTCTCAAGTCAATCACCGGAAACAGAGAACAATTTTTTACGTAAATTCATTCTGAGAGGAGTGTAATGCATTATTTTTGGGGGACACATAATACATATGTAATAATTGCCTGTTTTTTTCCAATATTGTTATGATGCTTTAAAGATATAGATGAAAATATGCACAATATTATTTGCAAGTAACAAACTTAAATACTACTGCGAACAGTGGCTCATTAGAAAAGATGATCGGCATTTCTCTCTCTTGTGAGAGAAACCACTATCTTAGGATTTATTATGATTTGAGTCTCAGTCATTAGTCATATTTAAATATTTCATTTAATCACATAAGAAATGGTTTCAAAATTAACTATTTCCCCCTTGTAGCAACTCTGTATTTGTTCTCCTTTTTTTATATATAACATTTCAAAAAAAATCTTATATCCTACAGTTTTTTAATTTTAATGAGTAATCAACATTTTTCTTTATTTGCACAAATATGATCTCAAAATTAGGCTTTAAAACAATAGGTTAGCTTCCTATGAACAAGCATTGACTTCAAACACTACAAACGTTTAGACATGTGGAAAATGTAAATTTTTCTTTTGTTGGACAGGTAAATTTTCCCTTCTGGAACATGAATGAAGTTATTAGAAGGAGCAACAGGTGTTTTATCGTTGCCATCAGTAGGCAAAGGATTAATTGCTGTCACTATTCATACTCTGGTACCTTGTGGGGTACAAATTACACTTCTCTAACCTTAGCACCTTAATCAAAACCAACATGATCAGAGCTCATATTAATCTGCTGCAGCCAGCACTAGTCTTTCTATTCCAAATGAATGCAAGGCCAGCAGTATGGACTTCTGAAAGGAAGGAACAAGCTTATCAGGAAAATGCACATGGTGAGGTCCAGAAGCAATGGCAACGTGAAAAATCAAGTTAAGACCCAGTAAAAAGGCATGTACATTGCAGTGCTTTTGCATTTCTGTCAATTTGTTCCATGCTGAATCAAAACAGGGATTTGTATGTGTCTCAAGTGTCCAGAAGCTCCTGGTAATTTGTCTGCAAAATATCTGAGCTGCTATTAAATGGGCAGATGCAACACAAAAAAAGCAGTGTAAGTGGTGGATATACAAGAGTCTTTCCCTTAAGAAATTAAGTTGAACAGTAAAAGCTCTGTATTTGATAAACAGCTTTAGGTAGGCTTCAGGCTTGCCTTCTGTTTTACGTGTCTTTTCACACTCTGGTTGGGCACCCACACTTCCAGCTGCTTATGAGGAAGGTAAGGTGAGTTCACCTGGCATGAACCATGTGGTTGAACCTTGGGCATTTTCTCTAGCATAATCAAAGGGTTCATTTATGAAAATTTATCTACCGCATTGCTAAAGGAAATGATCTTACAGCACCCAGCATATGTGTTTTCTAAATACAAAACTTCTGGAACTGTTCTTTAAGGAGTGCATTTTGAACCTAAAAAGAAGAGCACTGTCCTTCCAATTAATACATTAACACCATTCAAAAATATTAGGAAAGACATTGAGGTGATTTGTGGTCACACTAACAATACAAGGTAGAATAGTTTAATGATTTGAAAGGTCAATTAATCATAAGCTCTGTGGAAATGTGATGAAGGACTATCTAAAGGTGTGCAAGGTGAAACCACTTAATGCAAGAAATGTTGAGAAAATATTTGGCTAAATTTATAAGCTTATCTACTAGAAATGGAGCATTTAGATTAAAATTTTTGTGCTAATATGTATCTTACATATCAATCTATACAGTATCTATGAGATGTCATAAGATATAGATATATCTATATGCTATTCCACTACATAAAAAATAAGCCAAGCTTTAGACACTTAAGCTTGTTGTCCTACATTGAAAACTTTTACAGTGAAGTTTTAGTTTCTAGTCAAATATTTACATCATAATAATTCATCTGTAAAAACCAGAATTTTCTGATGCAAGTTACTGGTTGACTCTTCCTTTAAGGAGCAGATAGTCTCAGGATCAGTCACTCCTGGGCTCCCTATCTCTGCATACCTGAGGTGTTCATGGCTACATTAGAAAGTTGAAATGTATTTTAGTTTCTGACTGCTCTAGAAGGTTCTCCAGAATTGTTAATAAAAGATTTAAATCAGAAAACTACATGTATGTCAATAAGGTTGATGTTATGGAGCATCTGTGGCAGTTTAGGCAAATGTCACTTTAACAGTTTTTCAGTGGGAAAAGAAGTACTTTAGACAGGCTGATGAGAATGTAATAAAATAATTACTGAACAATTTAAAAAGGTCATTTTGAAACTGAAGATTATGTTTTCCCTCTTTATAAGGAACTCTGCACAGCAGACCAACAGTTTTGATAGAACATTCAGGCTCCACAGACATATGTATTATTAAAATAGTGAATTTTAACTAAATAATGTCAGTAAGACAACAATACGGAATAAAAAATCTCAGCCTATGTGAAACATAATACAGCTGCAAGAACCAAGAGATGTACCTGTTTCTTTAATTGTTTTGGTAGGTGGTGTTTGCATCGAGCTACAGAAATTAGTTTGGGGAGTTCTTGTTTCTGTAAAAATTAAAACATCAGATCTGCACTCAGAAATCAGCACTGAGTTCTCAAGGTGCACCTGAATCTCTTCTTTAAGCTACAAAAACCCTTGCATAGCTCAACTCCGAGCATACTCCTGGAACTGCAGTTAAAAGGTGAGGTTGTTAACAAGGACAAGCAGGTGTCAGGACAAGTTTGGCAAGATGGAATTCCCAATGAGTACAGACAAGAACATTCCAGGAAATACAAAAATACAGCCCTTCTTCACAATAACAACTTATACTCACTTCTCTCAAAAATACAGGGAAATAGGACATACTATTAATTCTCAGTGGCATGTTTCCACTCACTAGTGTTCCTGGAGCAGTAAGACAGAAACTTTGCTCTGCAGCATTTACTAAACTTCCTGTTAGTTATTTTCTTCACCTAAGTTCAGTAAAGCTGCATGGTCTGATGCCTATGTCAAAGTAAGAAGCTCCAGGGAAAGCCACTCATTCCGAGGAATGCTGAGGAGGCTATTTCTATCTCAGCACAAGCTGAACAAAAAGTCCCTGATTTCTTTTCCTTTCTCTCCAGTGTTCAGCAAAACCTTGTGACATATGCATGCCAGGCTGTACAAGCTTCAGAGAAGCCAAGGCCACTCATTTAATGAACGCTGACTGTGCAAGTATTGGCTCCATAACCTTCCTGATCTACTTTTATGAAGCAACTGATGTTAAAACATGAATTTGCAGCAATATGTGCTGCTACTCTTGCTGTTTCCTTGTTTAAAAATTAACAGGAACTCATAAATTTATAACCATTAAGAGGCAGGCTGCTACTGAAATGTAATCAAAGGTTTAAATTTGCCATGAAAAGCTTCCATCTTGCAGGTACAGAACAGAAGGAGATTTTGCTCCAAGAAGTGACCCCTGTGCTGTGTTGGAGGGTTCTGCAGGAGCCACAGAGGAGGCATTTCAGGGATGTTTTTGAGTGAAAAAGTACTGCAGATTTTCCAGAGGAAGAATATATTACAGGTTTTTAGTTATCTAGTAGAAACTTTCTAAACCAACATTCTTGTGTGTATAAATCCCTCTTATCTTAGACATATTTAAATATTTCTAATCCATGTTCTTCTGTATGCTCTAGTTCATGTTATAGTACAACATTTATGCAACAAGGAGGTGATGCGCTTAGTTTATGGAACTGGTAATTTTAAACTTGAACCATAAATCTCATAAGGTAGTAAAGAAAGACTTATTATCAAAATCTAATAGCTCCATTCAAATTGTCCTCTCTGTGCATCAAACACTTTTTGCTTCTGTTTACACACTTCCTTAAAGAAAAAGGCAGCTGTATTAGAATATATAGAATCGTTGCTTTATTTCTTCCTGATTTTTTGTGGTAAGGTAATAAATAAATAAATAAATAAAGCTAAACCAAAGAAAAAAAGAAGTAATGATAAGTCACAACATAATCTTTCCATTGTATAGTTTTGTACATTTGTGGGAAAGAGTGTGTCTCAAGAAATATTCTATTGTGGCTTGAGATATTGCTTGTAATATTATAGAAACATAGAATTGTCAGGATTAGAAGGGACCTTAAAGATCCTCTTGTTCCAGTTTTTGGGATGTCTACCTGACTTGACATCCTAAAAAGTCCCTCACCAGCTTTCTTGTAGGCCCTCTTCAGATACTGGAAGGCCACAAAAAGGTCTCAGAGCCTACTCTTCTGCAGACCAAACAACCCCAACTGTCTCAGCCTGTCCTCATAGGAGAGGTGCTCCAGTCTTCTGGTCATTGTCACGGCCCTTCTCTGGACTCACTCCAGTGCTTCCATATGCCTCTTGTAACAGGGGCTCCGGAATTGGGTGCAATATTCCAGGTGGGGTCTCATGAGAGCAGAGTAGAGGGGGAGATTCACCTCCCTCGACCTGCTGGCCATGCTCCTCTTGATGCAGCCCAGGGTATGACTGGCCCTCTGGGCTGCAAATACACATTGAAAATATTAATTATAATTAATATATATGATATTATAAACTTTAAAATCCACATTTATATTAATAACAATTTGAGAAAGCAAAATTAGATTGCTTTGGAGGAATTTGACAATATTACACGAACTGCTGAGTACTCATTCTGCTGTGAGGAGTACTCCCTACTTCANCAGCCTGTCCTCATAGGAGAGGTGCTCCAGTCTTCTGGTCATTGTCACGGCCCTTCTCTGGACTCACTCCAGTGCTTCCATATGCCTCTTGTAACAGGGGCTCCGGAATNTTGGTGTGCAATAGTGGGTTCAGCTTAGATAATACTTTAGCAAATACATCAAAACCCCACAAATGTTACCTTCTCATTTACAGTCACTCTTTAAAAATGATTTTTTGAGGCTTTCAAATTCTGTCCAACATCTTTTGTGCAGAATAGGTACACCATGTTTTAAAATAGACCCATATAATAAATGCTATAAAAAGGAAAAAAAAAAAAAAGACCTGAATATGCTAAAATGGAAAAGGCCATAATATTCCTTTGTAGGATAAGAAAATAAACTGTCTTTGAAATGTGCTAAGCATTTTCTTGTTTCCTTATTTCTTTTATTCTTTCCCCTTTCTTTTTTTCTGTGGGTTTTTTTTTTAATGTGTGTGTTGTGGTAGGGGTTTTTATTTGTTTCACTGGTTTGGTGGGGTTTTTTTGTTATTTTGGTGTTGTTTTGTTTTGTTTTGCTTTTTTGTTTTGTTTTGTTTTCCCCCAGAGTGGCAATTGAAACAAGGAAAGCAACCACTTATTGTCATTGATCAAATCATGCTTTCAAGCATACCCTGGATTAATGGGTTTAGGAATGTTCTTCTAAATTACAAATATCTGTAATGATCCTCCAAGGACAAGCAGGGCACTCTGGTTCAATGAGTAGGTAATGAAATCGCTGTACAGCCCTGCTTATCAGTGTGCAAAAGTTTGCTGGTGCTGCAGGACAGAATGCCTCAATGTCCTGGCAAACACCACTGGCTTATCACTGTAATTTCCCCTATGTCTTCATAAAAATCCTCTATGTAATATTGATATTCACTTTTTAAAAGGGGACTAATTAGAGCCTGTCGCTTTCCCTTTTGTTAATGTATTCTCATACATAGCTTGACATTATTGTGAATATAAATGGTTTTAACAAGCGTGCTTTTCAAATCCTAGCTGTAATAGATATCTTTGTGGAATAACTTTTTCTTCAAGGTTTTCTTGATAAAATTAAGTCTGGATTCAGAGTGAATGTGATTTATCTGTTACAGTGCATTTACTGTCACTCTAGATCAATGCGATCATTTTTATGCTTTCATGTATGAACATACAAACCAGTTCAAATCAAATCAAGACATTACCATCTTACAAAACTCTTTATGAATTGGACAAATATTTTAAAAAGCTAGATAATCTCTCTTAAAAACATAAATTTAAAGATCATTTCTGATGAAGTCTGGAAAGACAGAGCTGCAGTAATGGCAGCCAGCTTTTATTTCTTCAGCATGAATTTCATTCAAGACTGGATCTTTAGTATGAGAAAGTTTTGATCTGTAATTTTTAAAGAGTAGTTTGGAAAAAACCCCAGATTTTTGGGGAGATTCTTATCTGATCTGGATTTCAGAGCATATTCAGAACACTCAATTTCTCTCCCTTAAGAAGAAAAGTGGACAGATCTCAGCCTTCATCCCATGCAGAGACAAAATACTTTTTACATGACAAACTGTAATGTGGGACTAGAATATGAAAATAAGGGGTGGATTTATTGCAGAACAAATTAACTCTAATCTCCACAGATTGCTGGCCTTCTATGCTTCTTTTGGAGCACTACAGGAGTAGAAATTTTCTGTGCTGGACCACCTGCACAATGTGGTGTTTGAGTCTGTCCTCAGAGCTGAGTCACAGTGATGAGGACGGAAGGAGAGACTTGCTAAGTATTAAGGTAGTAGTACAGACAATAAGAAAGTGCAAGACCTTTGCACAGCTGAATACATCAGATCCCAGGATGTGGTTTTAATGTGACAAACACCCGCTTTTTCTCTAATTGATGAAGATCTGAAATATCCTCTCTTCCTTT
>VWZX01002171.1:0-11608 GCA_013399015.1 Galbula dea | reverse complement strand
AGTTGCAGAAGCGGTTGAGGGAGACGGTGGATCGAGTCAGTTTGCACAAGTAAAAGCTATCCAATTGGCCTTGGACATTGCTGAACGAGAGAATGGCCAATGCTTTATCTGTACACTGACTCATGGATGATAGCAAATGCCTTATGGAGCTGGCTAAAGCAGTGGAAAAATGATAACTGGCAACGAAAAGGTAAACCCATTTGATCTGCCACATTATGGTAAGACATTGCTGCTCGGCTAGATAAGCTAGCTGTGAAAGTACGTCATGTGGATGCCCACATACCTAAAAGTCAGGCCACTGAGGATCATAAAAACAACCAACAAGCGGATCAAGCTGCCAGAGCGTTCCAGACTGACTTATACTTTTTTTTAACTTCCAATCCAGTCTCTCCTTTAACTGCCATGTTTTGAGATGTCCGGAAATTGCCTCTCTGACCACGACAGGTGTGTGTTGGGAGGATGGGGTCAGGCTCTTCTCAGTGAAGCCCAGTGACAGGACAAGAGGCAATGGCTGTAAGCTGAAGCATAGGAGATTGCGTGTGAATACGTGTAGAAATTTTTTGCCAGTGAGGGTGCCAGAGCACTGGAGCAGGCTGCACAGAGAGGTTGTGGAGTCTCCTTCTATGGAGGTATTCAAAACCCATCTGGACACGCTTCTGTGTGACTTGGTCTAGGGAATCCTTCTGTGACACGGGAGTTGGACTAGATGATCTTTCGAGGTCCCTTCCAACTCCTAATATTCTATGATTCTGTGAGATGGAAGGACAGTAACAGCTATTAATTTTAATGAGAAGTTACTTGGATTGTATCTTCACAGCGTGAAATATGGTCATTGAAATAACGTAGGCCCAATAATCTTATTTCAGTAAATGGGGCTTAATAGCAGAAATATAGCATCAGCAAATTAAATCGTATGACAGAAGTGCATATTTGGTCTTGAAATTCACTCTTGGAACCAGGAAATTCATTTTAACACCCTCCATAGCCAAGCATCTACACCCATGAGTATAAAACCTCAAAAGCCAACGTAGTGCCAGACTGCCCAGTGCTGTTGGCAATTTAAAACTCTTAATGAACAGAAAATAGAGAAGGAAATCATAAGACAATATATATTTTTAACAACTAAGTATTTATAACTTAGGACACATGCTTTATTGATCAAAACATATTTTGGTTGGTTTGTTTGTTTGTTTTGTAGTAAAAAGGAAACATATTCCTCTTCTGATTTTTTCTATTTGACAACAAAATACCTTTTTTTTGGAGAGCTATAAAAGTAGTTGTCGGACTTTCAGTTGTCTTTTTGTGGTTTTTTTTTCCTATATTTATCTCATATTGTTCCAGGTACTTTATGAGTACTTGAAAACATTAAACAATTGTAATTTTAGGGAATGACACTTGAAACAATTTTTGTAATATTCTGACAGATTTTCTTTGCTTCACAGAAAACAAATGGTAAGTAAAGTGGTGTTGCCAGCAAACAGTGCTGTAGAGTGCTGAGTCAATGTAAATCCCTGTTTTATGTAAAATAAAGCATGAAGAGAGCTTTAAGGAGTGATCTCAAAAGTCATGGATAGGAGAAAATAGGTTTCCAAATTGAGAGACATAAATAAAATGAGAGACATGAATTGTGGCATTACACACACAATGCACACAGGGAAATGGATTGTCTAAGAGAAAAGCAATAAAACCCCCCATTCTTATTGAATAAACTTTCTGTGCTCAGCTCATTATTCTTCCACTCAATAATGACAATAAGAACAGGAAATCTTATACAGTAGTCCTTTGAAAATGTCAATGTCTTGTGTACACTTAGTACAGCATTTTCAAAATCTTATTTCTTCACTTTCTGTTTTGCTCCTTGGGATACCATTTTGTGTAAATTCTCAAAGGAAGTGGTCATTTGTTTATTTCGTATATACAGTCACACACATAGGGTAGAAAACTCAGGCAAATTGTGCAGCTGACATAGCTGTTAACTGTGGCATTATACATCACCAATAATCATAACGATGTAGAAGTCTTAAAACAGAAACTGTTTAATTAAAGAGACAACATTTTTTAGGATATTCTTGTCCTGTTATTTGAGCTGAGGTCACTAGGACTTTCTCTGAGATCCTGCATGTATGTTGCTGAAAATCAGTACATAGCTCTTCAACTCTTTTTACCTTCAGTATTTCACTTATTTGTGTGACTGTCATGTTTAAGTCACTGTTTGTATCTCAACCACTGTTTGTTTCATGCAGGCAAATTAAACTGGGTGTGTCAAAGTCACACCTCCCTATAATATCTGTAGAAGATTCATTACACTACTGCAGTAAATCAACAGGATTAATGGGAGACTTCTTCTTTTCTTATAAACCTTAAAAAATCCATATTTTTATTCACATTAGATTAATTTTTCTCTTTTCAAGTGCCCCATTCCTAATTTTATGTTCTTCAAAAATTAGGAATAATACCAGACTTCAAATTTCTGATGCAGCCCTTTAGCGGAATGACTTTTGGGATTTTGTTTTGAAGTCTACCTTGAGATATGGAGAGCTAACTTCACCCAAATTTGTATTGGTCTCTCCTTCTACATATATTTATCCTTTGTCTTCAGATTCAAAAGACATCTGCATGATGCTAAAAAGCCCAACAAATACAAAGCTCAGAATATGGGAAATACAGTAGACCAGTAGTCTTGCAAGTTTTTGCTACTGGCGAAAAAAATCTGACTTCTCTGTGTCCAGATAAAACTGAAGCAAGTTGCTCTCTGCTTGTGTAAATATAACATTATGCAGAAATTTTTCCATTGGCAAATTATCTGTGCAACAACTTCCAAATTTAGGAATATGGAATTTTCTAAATAGACAAGTACAAGGAGCTACTATAAAATACATTCCTTTCTGAACTGGTGACTAGTTTAATTAAAAGAAATATTATTTTATTCAGAGACGCACAAAATCCCAGACAAAAACTCTTTGAGGTTTGGAGACACCTCTGGACATCATCAAGTCCAACATCCTTGTAGAAAGCAGATTCAATTAGAGCATGTTGGTCAGGGCTATGTCTTCGTTTTAATATCATCAAAGACAGGGAGCAATATCTCTGGGCAACTTGTTCCAGTGTCTGATGTCACAATAAAGAATTTTCATTCCATTCTTAAGTGGAGTTGCTTTAGATTCAGATAAAATAATAAGTTCAGATGAAGATTAATGTAGGAGAAATATAGTTTTTTCAATGGTCAGTGTGGTTTTTTTGAGGGAACAATCCTGATAACTTTCCTCCATCACACCAGATGATGCTGTAATTCCAAACTCTTTCAGAATGATAATGTAAATGTGACAGGAAAAAAACCAATATTTCTAGATATAAAACCTGTGTTTTTCCCTTCCCTTCNTTTGAATTCCTGTTTTCAGACAATGATATGAGAAATCTATAGCCATTTATGTATAAACTAGATGAAGATATTAGATTTTGGCTTGTGAACCAACTTTTAATTTCGTACTGCTGAATACATCACTTGTAAAAAAACCCCCACAAATATATCCTCAGAAAATTTGCAGCAATTTTAAAGAAGAATTAGTGGCATAATTTAGAAGGTGATGTTTTCACACATATGAAAGTAAGGAAATTCAACAGAAATTTAAAATGAAAGAGGGGAAATATAAAATATTTGTTAGGAAATAATGAAAAGAACTTTACTCAGAGGTGTGTCAGAGGAATAGGTTGCCTGGAGAAGTTGTGGATGTCTCATGCTTGGCAGTGTTCAAGGCTAGACTGGATGGGGCCCTGGGCAGCCTGATCTAGTGAGTGGCATTCCTGCCCATGGCAAAATTGTTGGAATTAGATGATCTTTAAGGTCTCTTTCAAACCAAGTCATTCTACGATTCTGTGAACTGAAACCCACATTAAATCCATCATCATTAAGCCCCCAAAGTCCACTGAAAACCATCAATATATATTATATGATATTCAGGATTTATGATAGCAACTCATGAAGAGTTCACAGAGTCACACAGAACCACAGAATGTTATGGAGCACATTGTCATGGAAGTGATGGTAAGGCACATGCAAGACAAAAGAGGTAATTCGAAGAAGCCAACATGGGTTCACTAAGGGCAAGTCGTGCCTGACCAACCTGATAGACTTCTATGATGGAGTGACTGCAACAGTTGATGAAGGAAGACCAACTGATGTCATCTACCTGGACTTTTGTAAAGCCTTTGATAAAGTTCCGCATGACATCATTATCTCAAAATTGAAGAGATATGGATTTGATGGGTGGACCATCCAATGGATAAGAAATTGGCTGGATGGATGCAGTCAGAGGGTTGTGGTCAATGGCTCATTTTGTAGGTGGAGGCCAGTGACGAGTGGTGTCCCTCAGGGTTCTGTCTAGGGACCGGTGCTCTTCAATGTCTTTATTAATGACCTGGACAGAGGTATTGAGTGCACCTACAGCAAGTTTGCAAACGACACCAAGCTGAGTGGTGTGGTTGACTCGCCAGAGGGGCGAGATGCCATCCAGAGGGACCTGGACAGGCTTAAAAAATGCGCCTGTGAGAATCAAATAAAATTCAACAAGTCCAAGTGTAAGGTCCTGCATCTGGGTAGGAGCAACCCAAGATATGNCCTGAAAGGGGATTATAAGGCAGAAGGAGAGAGACTTTTCTCCTGGTCTGATTGCAACAGGACACAGGGGAATGGCTACAAGCTGAAGGAGGGGAAATTTAGGCTGGAGATTAGAAGGGAGTTCTTTATCCAAAGGGTGGTGAGGCACTGGACCAGGTTGCCCAGAGAAGTTGTGGAGGCCCCATCCCTGGCAGTGTTTAAGGCCAGGCTGGATGTGGCCCTGGATGACCTGGTCTAGTGCATGTGGCATCCCTGCCATGGCAGGGGGTTTGGAACTAGATGATCTTTAAGGTCCCTTTCAACCTGAGCCATTCTATGATTCTATGATTTATGGTCAGTACACCCAAGAGGGTCTCCAAACAGCACATCTCCCACTAGTCCTTCTCTGTCAGTAAACAGCAGGTCTAGCAGGGCACCTCCCTTGTGGGCTCATTCACCAGATGTGTGAGGAAGTTATCTTCACACAGTCCAGGAACCTCCTAGATTGTTTCTTTCTCACAGTAGAGACACTGTGTGGTATCTCTAGCAGGCACCTGTTAAGTTGAAGTTCCCCATGAGAACAGAGGCTAGTGATTGTGAGACTTCTTCCTAACATTAGATTCCTAGGATTATGAAGAATGTGCAGAAGTTCCTGATCCATATTTTATTTTCAGGAGGACAGTCCAGTAGTGTTCGCACAAATTTTATACTCTGACTGTGTCTGATCATATATTATAGATATTTTTTTCCTATCAACAAACCCAGACTTCAAAATAGGGGAAGGAAATGCAATCATACTTCCCATGAAGGATCGTCATAGTGGTGGCAGGTATGTCAAAGTCCTTCTTGATTTCCTAACAGCTGGGGTCTTTTTCTATCCTTCCATTTTGCTCATTTTTGATTAAAGCTAACAAAAAATATCAAACCCAAGTAAATTGTCATCCAGACAAATGAGTGTCAGATTAAGTTGAAAATATGTTAATATATTTTGTCTTTAACAGAAATTGTGTTTAACTGAGAAATATTCAGAAACACTGGAAAGAAATTGTTTATGTTGCTAGTCTGATAGAATATTTACCAGATTGTTTCAACCAGGATTTCTCCCTAAATAATTCTTGGGCTTCTTTTGGTAAGTAGAATAGCTGAAGGACCTTCTGCTATGAAAAATTAACCTGAAGCTTTTCCATTTATCAAATTTGATCTATTTCCTGGCATAGGCATGGAGTATTTTATTACTATTGACATCCATGTCCTAGAATATCCTCATGCACAATCATTTTTTTGGTATTGAACTCAAACTCATCTCAAATTCCTTTGTTCCAGATCTCTCTTTACTTCAACTCTTCATATCAATTTACAAAGCAAAATGAAACAACTGCCTATAAGGAAAGACCAGAACTTGTATTTTCTGGTATTTTTTGATGTTGATAATTAATTTCTTAATTTCTTTGACTCAAAAAGTGACTGTATGAATTAAAATTTTTCCTGCATACAAACAATATTTTTGGATTTCTTGTTGTGTGTATTTTCTGATGCCAATAAAAAGCAAATCTCACAATGTAACATAAACCCCAGGTGAAATACTGGAAGGTTTTCTCTCTTCTCCCTGCCCACATAATGTGTTGAACCTTGATAAAAATTCATGTATCTAAAATGGTCATTTTTTTGTTAAATACAGTTCAAATTTGTAAAATTGATTTATAAATTCTTAGAGGTAAATAAACACACACATAAACACATGCAAACGTGCAGAGCTGTAGCACAAAAGCCTTGTTTTTCTGAGGAAATCCAACAAATGACAACTCCTCTTTCTATTTTTATTACTAGCTTATTCAGAGTCTTTTATTCCAAGATGATAACACTAAGGATTTCATTATTTTTTTCAGAGAAGTTCAGCATGTAACAGGTAAATTATGAGTTCCTCTTTTAGAAGAAAAAAATGAAAAAAAATACTCTGTCATATATTTTTCTTTGGAGGTCCACAACTGAAGCTCACAAACATCTTTGAGTTTAATGACATTGAATATACAGAAGTGAACAAATAACTTCATTAGACAGTCATATTCTTGCTTTGTACAGAGATTTGTCATGGTTTGGGACAGTAGTGTTAACAGTAGTCATTTTAGCTTTTTGTGAGGGTTTTTTTGTTTGTTTTTGGGGGGAGGGTTGTTTGCTTGGTCGTTTGGTTCATTTGGGTTTTTTTTGTTGTGCCCCCTTAATTGTGATGAAATTATATATAAACATGTCAAAATCAGATGATGCACTAACACTTCAGTTTGAGATTAAAATTTTGGAAGTTTCTTGATATCATACACAAAAGACAGCAATAGTAAATTAGCAAGAGTAATCTCCATCATCATTTTGATTAGTATATAGTATAGATCTGGAAACCCAAGGATTATAAAATATTTTATAAATGTTAATCATATATCACCACAATAACTCTATGGAGCAAGTATGAATTGTTAACCTTAGGATTACACATGGGGGAACAGATGTTGCGGGTGGACAGGCTAAACCGATTACTGACCCATGTCAGATGTTCCTTATTACCCCCCTTTCCCCCCTCAACGGGAAGAGATAGGGAACAATAAGGGCAGAGATACTTCTGGATTGGAAAGTAAAACTAAAACTACTTTAATAATAATAACAGTATTAAATGAAACATATATAAATATATACAGGGCCCAAATACTGAACCCAACTCCCCCTCTTTATGATAATTACGTCACCACCGAAGTTGTAAACGTCCCGTGCTGAAACATCCCAGTGCCAGTTCTCTTTCCCCCAGCACGAGCCCAAAACAGCTCCACTCTGTTCAACCACGAGCCCCAGCACACACTAAATCCCAGCATCCCATCCAGGGTCCCAAAGACCTCCGATTTCCATTTTCCCCTGGGGGCAGGGTTCTTGCTTAAGATTCAGGAATTTCAGGTTTTAAAGGGGAAGTTTAGTTTAGCAGGCAGCTCTGGCAAGGCGGGAGGGTGGGGGTGACTGATACTGAATATGATGCATATGGGATGGAATACTTCTTAGAAAATAAAGTCACTGAACAGAATTAATTCTGTTCTAACCCAAACCAGGACATTCGAACCCAAACCAGGACCACAGGCATTTCATTTTAATTTCTACCCTCCAGAGCAGTATGCACTTGTGTTCCAGTGTATTGTGAATTATCTGAAAAGCTTCAAACTATTACCTGTGTGTTCTCTCTTTTCCTAATATCCACGTTTGCAACAAGATGTCTCTGTTGATTATTCCTGGAGAGCTGGTACTACACATGTGTCCCAGTCTGCTTAATGGACACAGGGTAAATTTGAGGTTTATCTCCCAGAGCGAAATTAGCAGAAATGAGGTCAAATGATGAAAATCAGTTAGGGTTTATTGAAACAAAAGAGTTAGAGAGATAGGACAGTAGGACAGATGAAAGAGAGGAAAATTAAGCAGAGAGGCAGGACAGAGAGCATGAGGGCATAGTTACACCACCATGGATTGGGTGCAGAGATGTGTCGAGAGTCCCGAGTGCCCCTGCTTCTTCCATGATGGTGGCTGATCATGCTCACATTCTCTCTCATACACACACCACAACACACCGCTCACAGCTCCACTCACAACTCACCAGCACAACTCACCACCACAAGGCTTTTTCCTCAGGTTTTTATAGGAAAAGGTACAGGACACGGTCCTACTGATCCTTAAAATAAAGGGAATCTCCTGCAGGTTTCTCCAGACTTTTCTCATTAATAAATTCCTCACGAGATGTCCACACACCTGGGCCTTATCTCAAGGTTTTAACTAAGCCTCTTTGTCCTGCACAGCGGTTTCCTAGTCTTTGGCTCTGGAAAGGTCTGGCATTGTCTTCTCCAAGGATGTTAATAAATGATCAATCAAGTTTCAAGACATTAACATGCAGGCTCAGCACAGCTAGAAAACCGGTTTGTTTTAGATGATCAAACAGTCTCTAAAACATGAGAGAGAAAATCCCTTTTCATCATTTCTGCAGTTTAGAAATTGCTTTAATGTACATACCAGTCATGTTTCTTCAGCCATTCACAGTTATATACCTCTGATGGAGTTTAACTGAGGCAGTGTAAGTCTTATTTCTGCCTGTGAGCTAATTAAGACAGAAATTGGTTTGTGAAATAAAATAATTTTAATATTTTTATTTATTTATTAAATTTAATTACAAGGAATGGAAGAAATAATCCCTACAGAGGAAAATGAAAGTAAATAATATAATTACAAGACAAAAGAGAACACAGCTCTTATTCAGCTGCAAATGGAAAATACATTTTGGCAGTGTTATGAGATGGTTAGTGGGCTTTTTAATTTTGTGGAAGGCTAAAAGGCTCTCAGTTTTAAAAGACTGAGAAACACTGCTGCAAGACATGGTGATTCTAGCTCCTAACTGACTTTTCTCTAGGAAAGTAATGCAGAAAAAATAGTTTTACCTCTTATTTTTTACATTTTCAATCATTTCAAGGGGAAAGTTAGTTATTTTCTTCATTAAAAACAAACAAAAAGGCAACAAAAATTTAAAAACCCAAACCACTCCCGCTCCACTGAAAGAATCTACTAATTAGCTTGCTCGTTTATGCTAATAGTAACCTTTCCATTTTCAGTCCCATGCTTACATAATATCACTCTCAGACGGAGCCTGGGTCAAAACTTTCCAGGTCCTTTTGCTGCAGAAAGAGATAAATAATGTTCAAAACAGACTCTGAATGCCAATGGAAATTTCACCTTCATGTTTCTGACATCACAAGAGGAAACAAGCTGAGCGAGAGGAAAAGCCAGGGTGGTCTAGATGAAGTTGTATTTGTTCTTAGTCAGAATATAATCAGGTATGTCCCATCTGGGGACTGCATATGATGTCTCCAAATATCTCTTGACTCACAAGTGCCATATTTAATCCCAGAAAGAAATGTATGTTCATTCATGGTGTTTTCAGTGAGTCCAGTGGTTTGCAGCTGCATGACGCTTACTACCTATATCTTGTCCTTGTGTTCAGTCAACCTGAGATATCCATGATGCATAGATCATTTGTTCTGCAAGTCTGACATTTCCGAGATGTGTCAAGCTATCTGTGAATGCACAGAGTTGGTTTTCACACATGCTGTGCATATGTCCCTGATTCCTGAATATCTGGCAGTGTTATCCAATAAAATCTTTCCTCCCATGAAAACATTCAGCTAAATAGCAGATTCTCCATTTATGTACACTCAGGATTTTTAGGTGGAGAAAAATGTCCAGGTATAAAATCAAGCTGCTGAGAAATTCCCATCCCTGCTCACCACGGACTTCTCCTCTTCCAGTGAACCTGAAAACTCCCATTAAGAAAGACACTTCTGTGTTTCTTTCTTGTCTGTTTTATATTTTGCACAGGTTGAATAAACAAACGTCTTATTTTTTTAATTTTTACTTAAATATTTTACAAAATGGGCAGTCATAACATATAAAGGTCTAATGAATGTACTCTGTACTTTATCCTAGATGTAGATAAGATGAGATATTCTAGGATTATTCATTAATATGTCCTGGAGGAATGAACCAGAGATGCCAAATTGTATGCAAAACTCAAGTAAATCTGCTCATATCATAGAACAGAATCATAGAATTTTCAGAGTTGGAAAGGACTTTAAAGATCATCTAGTTCCAACCACCCCTGACTGGGAAGGGACACCTCCCACTGGATTAGGTTGCCCAGTGCTTCATCCAACCTGTCCTTGAAAACTTCCAGGGATGGGGCTTCCATAACCTCTCTGGGTAACCTGAGGTTCAGGTTCTGGGCAACCCGGTTCCAGTGTCTCACCACCCTAACAGTGAAGAACTTCCCCCTAATGTCCGATCTAAATCTACCCTCCTCTAGTTTGTATCCATTCACCCTCGGCCTGTCACTACCTGACATCCTAAAAAGTCCCTCACCAGTTTTCTTGTAGGCCCCCTTCAGATATTGGAAGGCCAAAATAAGGTCCTCTCAGAGCCTTCTCTTCTCTTAGCCTGTCCTCACAGGAGAGGTGCTCCAGTCCTCTGATCATTCTCATAGCCCTTTCCTGGACATGTTCCAACACTTCCATATCTTTCTTGTAACAGGGGCTCCAGAAAAGGACATAATATTCCAGGTGGAGTCTCATGAGAGTGGAGTAGAGGGGGAGAATCACCTTGCTCAACCTGCTGGCCACATTCATCTTGATGAGCCCAGGACATGGTTGGCCCTTTGGGCTGCAAGCACAGACTGGTGGCTCATGTTGAGCTTCTCAGCCACTAACACCTCCAAGACTCTTTCCTCAGGGCTGCTCTCAAGCCAATCTTCACCTAGCCTACATCGGTGCTTGGGATTGCCCTGACCCACATCTAGGACCTTGCACTTGTCTTGTTGAACTTCATGAGGTTGACATGGGCACACCACTGCAGCCTATCCAGGTCCCTCTGGATGGCATCTGTCCCCTCCAGCATGTCAGCTGCACAACACAGCTTGGTGTAGTTGGCAAACTTGCTGAGGGTGCACCCGATGCCACTGTCCATGTCTCTGACAGAGATATTGAAAAAGCCTGGTCCCAGTACTGATCCTTGAGGGATTCCACTTGTTACTGACATCCACTTCGACATGGATCCATTGACAGCCACATTTTGGGTGTAGCCGTTGAGCCAATTCTTTATCCAGCGAGTGGTCCATCCATTGAATAGATATTTTACCATCTTGGAGACCAGGATGTCGTGCAGGACAGTGTCAAAGGCTTTGCTCAGGTCCAGGTAAAGGACATCAGTTGCTCTTCCCCTGTCTATTGATGTAGTGACTTTTTCATAGAAGGCCACGATGTCTGTCAGACACGACTTATCCTTGGTGAAGCCATGTTGATTGTACTCAATCACTTTTTCAATTTTCTTCTGCCTCTGCAGTGCCTCCAGGAGGATCTGCACCATTAATGATAAGAGTTACCACTGGGTATTTACTTTTGAAATGGTCCACAAAATTCTGACCAAGGCACTTCAGGGGATTTGTAACAATAACTG
>VWZX01002169.1:0-11226 GCA_013399015.1 Galbula dea | reverse complement strand
GAGCCCAGAACTGGACAAAGTACTCCAGGTGGTGCCTCAGCAGCGCAGAGTAGAGGGGGAAGATAACCTCCCTCGACCTGCTGGCCATGATCTTTTTAATGCATCCCAGGATGCCATTGGCCTTCCTTGCTGCAAAGGCACACTGCTTGCTCATGATCATCCTCCTGTCCACCAGAACCCCTAAGTCTTTCTTCCCAGAGCTGCTCTCCAGCCTATATTGATACATGGGTTTATTCTTCCCCAGATGCAGGACCGTACACTTGCTCTTGTTGAACCACATTAAATTTCTCACTGCCCAGTTCTCCAGCCTGTCCAGGTCACGCTGGATGGCAGCACAGTCTTCTGATGCGTCAGCCACTCTCCCCAGCTTTGTATCATCGGCAAACTTGCTGAGGGTACACTCTATGTTTTCGTCCAGGTCATGGATGAATATGTTGAAAAGTATTGGACCCAGCACTGACCCGTGGGGGACACCACCAGTCACAGGCCTCCAGCTAGACTCTGCTCCACTGACCACAACTCTCTGGGCTCTGTCCTTCAGCCAGTTCCCAATCCACCTCACTGCACAATCACCCAATCCGCACCTCTTGATATTCTTACTTTGATCTATCTATATCTGAGCTGTAGTGGGTTCACTTTGGCTGGCTGCCAGATGCCTACCAAACCACTCCCTCACTCTGCCTCTTCAGTAAGACAGGCAGAGAAAATAAGATAAAAATTCTTGTAGGTCGATATAAGGACAACAAGAGCTCACCTGCTAATTACCAGCAAGGGCAAAACAGAGTCAGCTTAGGGAAAACAGGTTAATTCGTTACCACTCAAAAAAATAGAGTAAGATAGTGAGAAATGAAGACATAGGTGGGTGACAGCCTCGTTCACCATGGTCTCCAGGGGCTGCCAGAAAATCACTGCTCTGGCACCTGAAGTACCTCCTCCCTTTCCTTCTTCTCTGACCTTGGTCTCTGCTGGGTTGTTTCTCTCACGCTTTCTCACTCCTCTTTCCCACAGCTGCTATGCAGTATTTGTTACACTTTCTTAAACATTTTTTTTCAGAGACACCACAAGCATAGATAATGGGCTTATCTTTGGTTGAGCAGCGGATCTGTTTTGGAGCTGTCTGACACTGCCTGGAATTAGCTGTGTCTGGTGTGAGTAGTACCTGGCCTCTCCTCACAGAAGCCACCCATGCAGCCCTCCATTGCCAGCATCTTGGCATCTGAAACCAATACATAAGCTGAACTAGATGCAATGTTCTCTTTCACATACTTGAATATGATGATGTAGCTCTGTTATAAATGCACATCATACACATTGCTTAAGTAACAACATATTTACAGTAATTGTGTTTCCTTAACACAAATAGTATGTCAGAGTAAGTTTATCTCCTAATGGTCAACCACATTAAAATATTTTAGTGTCTCATATACATTATTGATCAGAAACCTGGTTTGACAATACAGATGCATTCTACAAGATAATTTATTTTAATATTGGATAAGCTGTTCCATTCAATTTGTACCCAGGATTAGTGAAAGAATGTGGAGCATTTTCTGCATGGTGTTGTCAAGTCAGCAAGATGCTACTTCAGTGCTGCTCCAGGACAGCTGCTCCAGGAAAAAGGACAAACCAGAAGCTGTGAGGGCTCACAGCAAGGGCAAGGGTAAAGCCCCACAGACCTTAAATATTACTGGCATGGGGATGGTGACGTGTCCCATCAACAGCTCTACGGTCATCAGGCCTGGCAAAGTCAGACCAAGGTGCACCCAGACAACTGTTCAAAAAAAGGGCTGGGGGCTTATTGTTCGCAGCAGAAAGCACACATCCCTATCACAGAATCACAGAATGTTAGGAGCTGGAAGGGACCTCAAAAGATCATCTAGTCCAACCCCCTGCCACAGCAGGATTCCCTAGACCAGGTCACACAGAAGCGTGTCTGCTCAGGACTATGCAGGGCTGCATACAGGACCCAAATAGATGAAAGCAATACATTGTATGGCTTTATCTTTAGATTCTTCATTGCTTTATTGACTTCCTTTCTTGAGAGGTGCAGTTTAACTATATGGTTATATCTTCTCAGCTTTGGTCTGGAGGAAATATACCCTTAGTGGAATCTGAGGAGGTGATGTTTTTTTTAAATTACTAATGATTTCCAACATGCATACTTGAGAACATGTATGTAGTGATATCGTGGAGGTATAGTTTCATCCTCCTTTTTTTCCCCCACCCTACTTTGACTCAATTGCTGCTGTATTTTATGTTAGTTTTAAATATTGACTCTTCAAATGATAGAGTTTAGGGCTTATTCTACTTCTTCTTTTAAGGGTAGAAACAACAATGCAGCATTGTTAGACATTTTATTTTCTGTAACTTTAGCCAATTTGTTAAGAAATACAAACAGGAAAAGAAGGGTAGAAGTACACAAGGATTATGACAATTTTTTTTAATACTTTAAGAATAAGGGTTGTAATAATAAATATGTAGTGTCATAATATCATATTTTGTTGAGAAGTACAGGTTTAAGAAATACAACTTCCATTTTGTGGTGCACGGTTGTGCATGTGTGCTTCTGTGTGCAAGTGTCTACAGAAGAAGGCGATTTTTTTTTTTGTTTTGTTTTCCGTTCTCCTTCTGAAAAGAGATGATCCTTTACTTCTGAAGTAAAGGTTTTTATTCTTTTAGTGAAGAATTCCTGTAGGTTTCCAAGCACTTATCTTTTAATAAAGATGATTTGCTGAATGCCAAATCATTTTTGTTAAGTCTATTTGAGGACATTGCATGCTTGCCACATGACTTTCTTCTTGAATTATAAGATTATCCTCATTTCTGCTACAACATGACTGGGGATTACATCTTGAAGGTTCCACATACCTTTTCGTAATTTTTTAAAATTATGCATTGAAGCAGTTAGAAATGCATTTGGTCAAACTGAACCATTTAGCTAACAGGAAGACTATCATGTTGATATCACATCAGAAAAGTTAAAAAAAATTTACTATTGTCCACCTCAGGTAAAGTGTACTCTTTTTAAGTTATTTGAAATAATACCACAACAAAGAACACTTTCCTTTACAAAAAATGTTTTGCATATATATGCATAAAATAATAGAATAGAATAATATAACTGCTTGAGTTGGAAAAGATCTTGAAAGATCACCTAGTTGACCCCCTCACAGTGAGGAGTGACACAAAGCCCCATCCATCCTGACCTTGAACACTTTCAATGATGAGAGATCCCCAATTTTTCTAAGCAACATTTTTCAGTATCTCACCACCACTATTGTAAAAAATGTCTTCCTTATGCCTAGCCTAAATTGACCCTCTTTCAGTTTAAAACTGTTATTCTCTGTCCTGTCACTATAGGCCCTATTAAGTCTTTCAATATTTTTCTTATAAGACCTCTTTAGATACTGGAAGTCCCACAGTAAGGTCTCCCTGGAGCGTTCTATTCTCCAGGCTGAACTACCTCAACTCTCTCAGCTTTTCTTTGTAAGAAGATGAACATTAGTGCTCACCTTCTATTGTCCAGGCTGAAAAACCTCAACTCTTTCAGCCTTTCTTTATTAGATGAACATTAGTACTCAAAAAAAAAACAGAACAAAGGATTCACAGAACTTTAGTGCCTTTATTTCTTAAGTTGAACGAGTATACATGTTACTGACACAGGTAGGTGTTTTGACAAAGGCTGGCAAAGAATACACAATAACAGGACAAGGAAAACTAGAATATGTGTTCTTTTGTAGTAAAATTACTCTGCTGGAATGCATCTGCACCCATTCTTATGTTCAACAATTTTGATGAAGTCTTGGTAAAATAGTCATCAAGCCATAATCTCAACTTAACTGTAAAAAACAAAGCAAACCAAACCAACAAACAAAAAAGACCCACAAAAACCAAAACCAAAGCCAACAAAAAAATCAAACCACCACCACTACCAAAACCACAAACCACCTTTTTCTTGGGAAAAATGTCAAACAGAAAAAGCTCTTATGATCAGTTAGGAAAAGAATAAAAAAAGGAAAATTTTTGCTTTATTTTGGTTTTGTTTTGTTTATTTTTAAAAGGCTAGCCCAGCTTTGGGATGAGGTTTCTGTTTTTTTTCAAGTATATTTTCAGAATATCACAGTTAGATGTCTCATAAATTAAATAGGCCTATAATGGTCTTTGGATGTCAGTTAATATTTTCATATCATGGATAAAAAGGTTTTATTCACGTTTATTTTTGCTTAAGAAGTTTAAAACAGAAATGACAGTAAAAATTTAATTCCTCCTCTACACCATTCACTGATAACTAAGTCTAAGTTCTGTAGGAAAAATTGTCCTAATGACCACAACAAGTGGCAGCATACCCACATCCTGGTCTGCATCCAGAGGGGAGACAAGTTCAAAGTATGTAATATTATGCAGAATTCGTACTTCACACTAGGTGATGTTGGCAACCTGAAAGTCAACACTCTTTTGAATTTTAGAACAAAAGATTAAACCTCCTAAACTGTTGTAAGTGGAAGAAGGCTTTAGGGCTAGCATTGCAGTTGTCATCTAAACATCACATACCTTGGTTTCAGGCTTTGTAGTTTCCCCATGAAGTGTTTTACATCATTATCCACTGACTTATTTTAAAGAAGGTACTGACCTCAGCATCTCACAGGAAACTTGACTGTAAGCTTAGCACAATAGATTTTAGTAGGCATCATTATTGTCTGCTTTTCTTGTCACACAGACTTGTAAGAGGCCTCAAGTGGGATGTTTGTCACAAACATGGTGCGGGAGTCACTGCTCATCTTTTTTATAAAGGGTAAATAAAATACCTTTTTATAGTATAATGATAATATAAAAAGAGAGACATGAAAAAGAAAATAGAAGGAAAAGTTGGGAAGAAAGCAAGAACTAAGCCATAACTTCTCGAGACTAGCAACTGAATAGGTATCCCCTGCAGCAATCAAGGGATTGCACTGTTACACGGCCACATACACCTCTTAACTGCCTCAGGCAGCCTCCAGGACTGCAGCTGACTACCTGAGAGGTAACTCAGGTGATTTGTTCAAACTTGCAATCTACATCGTAGACAAGCCAGCTGTAAGAGGTTTAATCTCCACTTCTAGCTCAGAAGAGAATATTAGTGGGTCTGCTCATAATTTGGTGATATGATCGTGCCAGATATTTGTTAGACTCACTGAAGATGGTTACCTACATCCTTGCAGCAGAAGAAATGTTGGGAAGAAACTGCAACATACAGATCTATCACACTGAATGGCAAAGCAGAAATACATTAACAGCTGACAGACTATTTGGGGAAAAGTGGAAGAAATATACTTGTGAAGCTATTACACTAGGAACAGTAGTACAACCAGTACTTATTACTATAGATTATCCTGAAACCATAATGCAAATTAAAAGCTTAAGCAGAACTATCCATTAGAACAACTCTTTAAAAATTCTCATTGAATAACAGGGAGAGAGTATGATTCTTTAAAGTCATTGTTAATGTGTCAGAGAAATGTTGGTGTGTTTCTTAATGGTTTAGTAATCTCTAATAGGGATTGGGAATCCCTTTAGCTCTTCCTTCTTAAATAATCCACCATACAGACATTAATTTTCAACCACACTATTCTCCTCTATCTAGATAAAGGTTTAATAGGTAAATAGTGTTGGATTTTTTCTTTCTATTTCATAAGCTTTGGAAACAGCCACCAAACAAATTGTGAATGTTGATATAATTCTTCTTAAAAAGTCAAATGAAATTATTAGTAAGAATATTAATGAAGTTTATATCTCCAGATACTGAAAGTAGTCCCGTAACCATTTTCTTAAAAGAGTAAGATGGGGGGTGGAGGTGCGTGGGTAAAAGCAAAAGAAATGAATTCAAGAAAAACATTTAAAAATTTAGAGGATAACAATAAATAATAACATTGTAGATCAAAGCAAGGTCAACTATGGGCATTGTTGAAAAGGTTCAGATTTATAATGCTCTACTGAACTGAATACAGTCATGAGTAAAGTCTGCTATAGCTAGATTCAGATGAATTTGAAGGTCTTAGAAACTACACTATTGAATTGAAATAAATTTTGTGATTTCTGAGGTCTTGCACTATGGAATTACTTTTTTTGTAAATCTCTTCAAAAGACTATTCTGATAGTCCATTCTGATTTAAGCCCATTAATTCAAGGACTTGTTACCTAAGGTAGAGCTCAAGTTAGGAGCTTTTAAAAGAAGGCTTAACTAACCTTTTAAAGATTTGGTTTGAGTGATGAAACTTAAAGTGCAAGAGCAAAATTAAGGCTCCATATGTTACCCTCAGGAATACCTTTGTGCACATACAAATTGTCAACTAGTGGTTACTCAGAAAGCTTTTTAAATGCCAGCAGAAAATAATGAGTACTCAAGAATAATTTTGAGCATAAAGATTGAAATACTTTCACTTTGCATTTGCTACTACTTATTTCTGTTGTTCATTGAAAGCTAGTTTGGGTTCAGCTTTGTGAACGAGTTGCATTTGTATATGGAAAAGTTAATAAGTGGACAGGATGAAGGAACAGAACTGTTACTCATGAAATCCCTAGTGCTGCACAGCCTCAAATTTGAATGAGAATGTTGTTCTTACTGTGCCTTTACTGTTTTGGTAACAAGGACTAATGTGACAGAGATCAGTGTGTCCTGTGATCTGAACTTAGCCTTTCTTTTGTGAAATGAACTAGAAACACCCTAACGAAAGTAAATGACAGATGTAGACAAATTGTTTATAAGGATAAAGCGTGTAGAAGAAAGAAAAATTTGGGATCTTTTGCTTTTCTTTTATGTAAGTAAATGAAAAATATTTCTATATAGTGTGAGTAACTTAAAACCTTGGCTAGAAATTTTTTCACTTAAGTTCTCCTACGTACTCCAGATTTGAAAAATTACTGTGTATGCTCTCAACTGAATAATTTCCACAGATCTTCACAGATTTTTTTTCCATCTGTGCTTCTGTGTTAGCTTTTATCTGCCTTAATCAGTTTCAGAAAGTTGGTTCTGGTTGCCTTATTTCCCTGATTCTGCAGAATTTTGTGTCTAGCAATTTTGCATACCTGCTTATGCTAAGTTAATTTTTAAAGGGAGTCTAATTTTTATGGTTTTAATCAATTTGACAAGCTACTTTTTTTTTTTTTTAGCGATATTTTTAGGTATCTGCATATTTAAAATAGTAGAACAGAATCATAGAATGCTCTGGGTTGGAGAGGAACTTTAAAGATCATCTACTCTAACCTCCCTGCATTAAGCAGAGATGTCTTCAGCTAGATCAGGTTACTCAGAGCCACATTTAACCTGATCTTGAATGTTTCCAGGGATGGGGCTTCTTTCTGAGCAATCTATGCCAGTGTTTCACCACTCTCATTTAAAAAATTTCTTCCCAATATCAAGTCTAGCTCTACTCTCCTTTGGTTTAAAACCACCATCCTTTATCCTACCACAACAGGCCCCCCCTTAAAAAGATTGTCCCAATCTTTCTTATATGACTCTTTAAGTATTGAAAGGTTGTAAGTAGGGTCTTCCTGAAGCTTTCTCTTCTCCAGGCTGAACAACCCCAAATGTCTCAGCCTGTTCTCATACAGGAGGTGTTCCATCCCTCTGATCATGTTTGTGGCCCTCCTCTTGACCTGCTTTAACAAGTTTATATCTTATGTTGAGGACTGGACATGCTCCAGAACTTATGCTGCAGAACTGGACACAGTACTGTAAGTGAGGTCTCTCTAGAATGGAGTAGAAGGGTGGAATCATCTCCCTTGATCTGCTCTTCATGCTTCGTTTGATGCAGCCCAGCATAAGTTTGCCCTTCGGTGCTGTAAGTGTACGTTGTTGTCTCATGTCCAGCTTTGCATCCATGGACACCCCCAAGTACTTCTCTGCAGGGCTGCTCTCAATTCCTTCATTCCCTAGCCTGTATTGATCCTTAGAATTGCTTCAACCCAGATACAGGAACTTGCACTTGGCCTTTTTGAACCTCATGACATTCACACAGGTCTACCTATCAAGCTTGGCCAGGGCCTTCTGGATTGTATCCTGTCCCTCAGGCATGTGAGCCACACCACTCAGCTTAGTGTCACCTGCAAATTTTCTGAGGGTGCACTTGATCCCATTGTCAATGTCATTGATGAAGACATCCAGCACCACCTGTCCCTGTACAGACCACTGAGAGATGTCACTCGTCACTGCTCTCTGTCCCAACATTAAGCTGTTGACTGCTACACTCTGGATGCGAGAATCCAGACAATTCTTTATTTACTTTAAGTCCACCAAAAAAATCCATATCTCTGCAATTTAAAGAGTGGATGGTGGATGTTGTGGAGTACAGTATCAAGGGCCTTACAGAAGTTTGGTAGATATCCATATCTCTTCCCTTGTCCATTCATGTAGTCACTTCACCATAGAAGTTCACAAGGTTAGTCAGGCAGATTGGGGAATCTGTTCTGGCTATCCCAAATCACCTCCTTGTCCTTCATGTGCCCATAGCATAGCTTCTAGGAGGTCCTGTTCCATGATATTGTCAGACACAGAGGTAAGACTGATAGGTTGGTAGATCCCAGGATCATCCTTTCTACCCTTTTTAAAAATGGGTGTAGTTTTTTCCGTTTTCCGGTCACTAAGGACTTCACCTGACTTCAGTGAAGTTTCAAATATCATAGAGAGCAGCTTGGCAACTCAGTCAATTCCCTCAGGACTTTCAGGTCTTACAGACTTACATGTGTTCAGGTTCCTCAGGTAGTAACAAATCTCATCTTCTCTTATAGTGGGATGGACTTTGCTCCCCCAATCCCTGCCTTGTAGTCAGTTCACTTGGGAGGCTTGGAAATAGAGGTTGTCAGTGAAGACTAAGGCAAAGAAGTTATTGAACACCTTAGCATTCTCCTTGCCTGTTTTTACCAGTTTTCCATTCTTGCCCACCAGGAAAGTATGCTTTCTTTGACCTTCCTCTTCTGGCTTATGTATCTGTAGAAGCCCATCTTATTATTCTTTTCATCCCTTGCCAAGATGAACTCCAGCTGCACCTTAGCCTTCCTGACTTCATCTGTACATGACCATGCAATGCCCATATACTCTTTGCAGGATACCTTTCCCTGCTTCCATTCCTTGTGCGATTTCCTCTCACCCTTTAGTCTGACCCGCAGTTCATGACTCAGCCATGCTCACCTCTTCTTTTCCGTGTCTAATTTCTTACACCAGGATCCTGAGAGCTCTGGCATTCTATGGAGAGCATCCTTAAGGATCTGTCAGATCTCTTCTGCTACCTTGTTCCTGAGGGTAGTTTCCCAGGGAGTCCTACTGCTTAGTTTCTTGAAGATCGGTATGTTTTCTTTCCTAAAATTTAGGGTCCTGACTTTACTTTTCAACTGACTCATAACCCTCAGGATTCTAAACTCCATCAGTGCATGATCACTGCAGACCTCTGAGCTTGACATCATGAATGAGTTTGCTTGCATTGGTGATTGTCATGTCCAGTGTCATGTCCCCTCAGGTAGGTTTATCTATTACCTGGCCTAAAAAGTTTTACTCAATACACTCCAGGAGTCTCCTGGATTGCCCACAAGTCACGATTTTACTTTTACAGCAGATATCAGGGTGGTTGAAGTTCACCTGCAGGACAAAAGGCTGTTAAGGTGAGGCCTTCTGGAGTTGGAGTAAGCAGACTTTGTCAACATATTCCCCTTGATCCAGCATTCTGTATTAGACCTCAGCCACAGGGAGGTTCCTCTTGTTGCCTCAAACTCCAGTTCTTTCCTATAAGCATTCAACCTGCTTGGGACTAGTTAGATGCACTCCAGCAACTTATGTCTTTCTTGTGATCAGGGGCCCAAAACTGAGCACATTATTTGAGGTACAAGCTAATCAGTGTCGAGTACGGGGGGGGGACAAAATCAACTCCCTAGTGCTGCTGGATACACTGTTGCAAATACAAGCCAGGATGCTGTTGACCTTTGCCACCTGGGCATGCTTGTGGCTCATATTCAGGCGTTCCTGACCAACACCCGCAGGTTCTTCTCCACTGGACAGTTTTCCAGCCACCCTTCCCCAAGGCTGTAACATTGTGTGGGGTTGTTGTGACCAAAATGCAGAACGCAGCACCTGGCCTTACTGAATCTCCTACCATTGGACTTCGAATATGGATCCAGCCTGTCCACATCCCTCTGCAAAGCCTTCCTACCCTCAAGCAGATCAACACTCCTGCTCAACTTGGTGTTATCTGAAAACTTACTGAGTGTGTCCTTGATCCCCTCGTCCTGATCACTGATAAAAATATTAAACAGGACTTATAAGTTCTAACATGGTAGAATGAAAATACTTAAATAATTTTTAACTAAGGAGAATCTGAAGAATCCAAAGTTGTATGCTGGACCAAAATGAAAAACTCAAGCTCATCATCAATGGGATGTCCGACAGGACACCAAGTCAGAATTACTGTATATTTTTCCATAGTAAGATTAAATATTGGTGATTTAGAAATACAGACTCTGAACTGTTAAGTTCACATATTTGACAGTGATCTAATGTTCAAAATGTTTAGTCTAAAATATTTCCTTATGAATTTTTTTGTGCTATAGCTAGATTTCCTCAATGGGATTCAAGTTTCTACTGTAACTGAAATATTTCACAGAATCACAGAAGACTAGGAGTTGGAAGGGACCTTGAAAGATCATCTAGTCCAACCCCCCCTGCTGCAACAGGATTCCCTAGACCAGGTCACACAGAAGCGCATCCAGACGGGTTTTGAATATCTCCATAGAAAAAGACTACACAACCTCTCTGGGCAGTCTGTTCCAGTGCTCTGTCAGCCTCACTGAAAAAATTTCTGCGTGTATTCACACGGAATATCCTATTTTTCAGCTTACAACCATTGCCTCTTGTCCTGTCACTGGGCTTCACTGAGAAGAGCCTGACCCCATCCTCCTGACACACACCCTTCACATACTTAAAAGCCTAGATGAGGTCACACCTTAGTCTCCTCTTCTCCAAGCTAAAGAGACCTACCTCCCTCAGCCTTTCCTCATAAGGAAGATGTTCCAGCCCCTTCATCATCTTAGTGGCTCTGAGATGGACTCTCTCCAGCAGTTCCCTATTCTTCTTAAACTGTGGGGCCCAGAACTGGACAGAAGATTCCAGATGCGGCNTGAATCTCATTCAATTTCTCCTTGCCCAACTCTCCAGCCTTTCTACATCATGCCGAATGGCAGCACAACCCTCCGGTGTGTCAGCCA
>VWZX01002163.1:0-98507 GCA_013399015.1 Galbula dea | reverse complement strand
CTACAGGATGCAGCTTCCTCTCCACCTGCCTGAAAGATCAGTAATGGATAAAAGTCTGATGACCGCACCATGTTGGGAAGTTCCCTAGTAGCATCCCTAATTTGGCCTCCAGGAAGGCTGCAGACCTCCCTGTGGTGAGGGTCAACCCTGCATATTGGACCCTCTGTTCCCATTAGGAGTGAGTCTCCAACAACCACAACTCTTCTCTTCTTCTTTGTTGAAGAGGTTGTGATATGTATAGGAAGCTTAGCTGACTGTGGCAGTACCTCTAATACAGGTTGCCTGTCATCAACATCCCCATGAGACTGGCTGTCTTCCAGCAGGGCCTCATGCCTGTTTCTTAGAGGCACCTGGGAAATTGAGGCAGGCAAGGAAGGCACCCGCCTTCTGTTGCAGCCACCAGCTTTCCTCCAGCAACCTGTGTCATTTAGTCCTCTACCTTCCACCTCTGCCCAACCTTCTGATACAAGGGCCCCATCCCAATGGTGTAGGGGGTACTGAGAAGGCAGGGGAGGTCAGGAGGAGCCTCTCCCACCTCTCCAGGGAGGCACCTGCCTCCTACCTCTCCGGGGAGGTACCTGCCTCCATTTCCCCCCCCACTTGGGTAATCCTTTTGCTGGCAGCAGGAGGGAGTGCGATGAGAAGATATAGAATTATTTGCTCCACCAGAAGCTGCTTCCCATTCCGTTTTTGAAGAGCCCAGTTTTGTGGGAGTGATCAACTTCCTTCTCACTTTCCCTGATGTTTCTCAACCTACCCACCTCATCCCTGAGGTCCATCACTTCATCCTGGAGCTGTGCCACCCAGAGGAGTAGGTCCTCAACCTGCTCACACCACACACAGCCATAGTAAGCGTTACCCCTGGCCACCAGTGAAAGCCTGTGGCATTCCTCACAGCCTGTGACCTGGATGGCATTATCCCTCTTGGAGGGTGCTGGGAGCACAGCCTTCCTCCTCCGAGTAGCCACCATCTCTCGCTGAGCAAGTTGCAGTGCCTCGCGTCCTGCCCTCCCTGCTCTCCCGCCTGTCCTTATTTCACCTAGTTCTAGTTCATGCAGTCTGTAATTCTTCCTATCTCTCAAAACAGTACCAGTCTTAAAATTGATGTTGGGAATATACTTCTGAGGACAGTGTTTAAAACTGAATCAGTAAAGGACAGCTTCTCAAAGCACTACACTGGTGTTCACCCATGGAGCTCAAGAGTCAGTTGACATAACTTTAGCAAGGGAAATAGGGTTTACTTCAGAAATTTCCAGCCTTTTTTTCTTATGCATGCATTACATCTTACTGCCTCCTAAGTTGTACTGCTGCACCTTTTTCTGAGGTTATGCTGGAAAATAGTTCATTAAAATGATCATGGTTAAAAATAACTTCTTCCCCAAATTGGATGCAGTTACTGTTTTGTTGGAAGCATTACAACAGAAATTTTAGCCTACTTTCTCCAGAGGGGAAGCTTCTGCAATCCTGTTGCAGTGTCCAGATTCACCCCCCCTTAGCTTTAGATACATGACTAATGGTGCAGCTTCGTAATTGATTTCAGCTGTTCTAACTATGGACTGTTGCCAAAGAAGGATCCTGCATTTCTTCCCTCCCTCTACTTGCATGTTACTGCCATTTCTTCCTACCACCCGTGGTGACTGTGCAGATGCCTGATGAGCAAATTGCCTTGCTGACATGCTTGAAAACTGCCCAGAAAATAAGGGGATGGTTAGTCAATAAAGCAAGCTGCTCTCAACTCATTGTGTCTGCATTTGTGATCCTGGGATGTAAAAGGAGGGATGGAAAGGTACAGCAGAGGGGCAGGAAGGAGGACTGGGACAAAATGTCTTGGTGTTTTCATGCAGCTAGATAAGCATGAGCTCATGTCAAACTAACATACTCAGAATTGCTCCAGGCTGCCTTTACATCACTACAGACAAGGGAGAGATGGATGTGTCTGTTTGTGATGAAGTATTGTAATAAAACCTGGTATCCACTGAAAGACTAGAGTGAAATAAATTTAATTCTGGAAACTGGTGGAGATATTAGATTTCTCTTCAAAGTATTTTGCTTGTAACCTAGGATATTTACATCTTTGAAGAAAATCCACATAGGTGTATTTGAAGCCCTGAACTGTGGTGTCCAGTGCTTAAATGAAGATTGGTATGGTACTGTATCAGTGTGAAGAAGCAGCTAAGAAGGAGCAATATAGAAACATCTTTCTCTTATATTTTTCAGGTTGAATACTATAGCTTCACACGTACTTGGGCTTTTTCGACTGATGTCCTGCACACAATAGATATTCTAGACAGTATTCAGCAGGTCCCTCTGCAACCTAACAGCAATCCTTTAATACAAGATGGAGGAAAAATACAAAGATCGGACTTCATTAGTGAAAGGGGCAAAAGACATTGCCAAAGAGGTGAAGAGGCAAGCAGTGAAAAAAGTGAATAAAGCTGTTGACAAAGCTCAGGATGGCTATACACAGAGATCGTACAGTCGATTCCAGGATGAGGAAGATGATGATGATTACTATGTCCAAGGAGAAAATTATGGCGTAGAAGCCAACGATGATGATGAAGGATCAAGCGAAGCAACCGAAGGGCATGATGAAGATGATGAAATTTATGAAGGGGAGTATCAGGGAATCCCCAGCACAGGGCAAGGCAAGGATGGCATGGTGGCCTTTGGTCAGCCTATGCGTGATGAATATAAGGATCGCCATGAACTGGAAACAGAGAGGAAAGCTGATGAAGAAGAGCTAGCACAGCAGTATGAACTGATAATACAAGAATGTGGCCATGGTCGTTTCCAATGGGCCCTCTTCTTTGTGTTAGGAATGGCCCTAATGGCTGATGGAGTTGAAGTTTTTGTAGTTGGATTTGTGTTGCCCAGTGCTGAAACAGATATGTGTATACCCAACTCTGGATCAGGATGGCTTGGTGAGTAATGTGTTGGCTCTTTGTGCTATTACAAGTGTTGCTTACAGTATACCTAGATATGTATTTGTCAACCTTTATGCTTATGTAAACATGTGTTTGTATTCAATATAAATAAGCAGTATATAAATTGCATTAACAGCTAATATGGATTTACTCAAGATCGTAATTTTATTTTTTAGATAATTGTTTTCTTTTTCATTCAGTATGTATAAATAAATCTCTCAAGTGGAAGACTACATATTAAAACTTCAGAGGAGAGGAATACATTTTGTTCTCATACACAAGAGTAGACATCCAAATGAACTTAGCTAAAACAACAGCAAACCACAATCAGAGTATTACAGTTCTGCTGGATTTATACAGGCATAATAAAGAGAAAAATATATGACTGTCCAGCAACATTGTCATTCTGGGTGGGAGCTTTCCCAAGGGAGAAATGGAACAAAGTCTGGGAAATGCAGGAACTCCTCCTTTTGCCTTTTACTCCTTTTATCCCAATGACCGTTCTTTACTTGTCCAAAATGTATAGTGCTTAATTTGAATCAAGAAGGACAGAAGTCAGCAGATCAAATAGAGGAAGGTGAGTCTGGGGCTATGCAGTTTTTTGTCTGTTCAGTTGATGGGGATGTGCTGTGTTGTGTCCTCTTGCCTCAGTGTGCTGTGACAAATAAGCAGGCTGAGCCAGCCTTGTGTGCCTTGATGAAAGCAGCAAAGCAGCAAGCAGGTCCATGCTTCCTTTCTGTTGGCATGCCTGGGAGTAACAAGTAAACCAAGGCTGTCATGGGGCAGGGCTGTGGAGAAAGTTTTTATACATGATTCCCCAAGGAAGAGGAAAGGTAGGAGGGTGGAGGCTTGGGATGTGCCAGAAAATGGAATACATGTGTGTATACAAGCAGCTTGGGCCTGAAGGGCCCAGGCTATTGCAGAAAAGGAGGGCTTCTTATAAAATATTTAGGAACCTTTGGCTTCTAGCAGATGCACTGTTTGTTCCGTGCCTCTTTATGAAGCATGGCTCTATTGCAATGATCTTATTTTAACTTAGCTCAGTGTCCTGATTTTATTCCCTTGCTTACTATGAATGAGAATGACACTAAGATATCAATTACAGAATTAAAAATAGCACAAGGCTATTTGTGTCATTTAAATAACACAGAGCTTTCCCAGTAGTCCAATAAGCCCATGACAAGTTGGATTCCTGGCATATCAATGCTAGCAGTTTGGCTCTATAGGTTTCAGTAAAATGGACTGTAGTCATACTTATTTATTAAGCCTCTCCTCATGTTGAAGGATCATAAGTGGAAACAGGAGCTGAGTTCTCAGGTGGCTGGGTCCTTTGAGGCATGTGTTGCCATTTGATCATTTGTTGTTAGAAATTAACTACTCTGCCTACCTGTATAGTGCAGTGATTAAACATCTGCCTATGTTTAGCCCATATCCAGGGATAAACTACAGCAGTTATTCTACCACCTGATGACCCCAACCCAGCAGAGAAGGGACATCAGGAAAAGGAGAGGAGACCCACGTGTTGAAATGAGTATGGATTTAGTGAAAGAACCAAAGTAATACCAATGCCAATTTGAAGTTATACTCAGCACAGTGAATGTATGGTGGTCACAATAAATAGGAAAGCAGTCTTCAGGAGCAGAATGACAAGCAAGCACTTCCAGGGATGTTAAACCTTGAAAATAAGAGGAGGAGAAAGAGCCACCATCTTCAACAAACTTCCCCTTTATAATTGGCGTGACTTATGGCACAGGATGCACCTGTGAGCCAGCCTGGGTCAGCTGCACTGGCTGACTTGAAACTGCTAACGGCCTGCATATCATAGCTAGCCTATGATTCTGTCCCAGCAAAGCCAGGCCAACTTCTAACAAAAGGTACTCAACTATTTACGTTTTTTATGGTTTAAAAGGCTGCATGCAAATAATCTGTTTCATACTGCTTGTTTACACGAATTTACAAACATCATATTTTTCATGCTTGCACCTGTGAGTTTTCAGATCTACTTCTTAAGGAGAGAAGGTGCATAAATGTATCTATTTTTAGACATTTTGCAGCTCTACAAGTAATTAAAAGAGTAGAAAGAAGAGAAGCTAAAATAACCCAAGAAATGTATCTCTAGATAAATGTTACTGTGTCAGTGCAGGTAGTAACACAGAATACATTTTTTAAAAACACAGTATGCTCAACTTGCTTTTAATGTAATTTTGTTAACCAGTACTTTGAAGTTCCTTAAACTCCACTAAAGAAGTTTCAGAAGACCTTTCTATTGGTGGAAAAAAAATTATGGCTCTCAACCCTACATTTTAATGACTGATAACGCTGTTTCTTTTACTACATGTACCCTCCTACAGATTGAATGGTCAAAGTTGACTTTATTCTCCAGGATGATGACAATATAAGGGTTGCCACCAAAATCTCTTGGCAGTTAGTCCATATAACAAGGTTATGCAGCATTAAGAGGGAGCTTTATAATGCTTACATATTCTGTAGCTAGCTGATCCACATACACAGTTATTTTCATTTAGATAAAATGTTAAACTGGGAAATGTATCTTTTAATAATTAATATATTCTGAACACTTCAGGACTCATGCCTTCTCTGATTGTCAAATTATCAGCATGGAGAACAGGGTCATAATGCTTTTCCTTTGTTACAAATTCTATATAGACTTGAGAATTGGGAGCAAACACATTATAAAACAGCACTTCACTTAAACAGTTGCTGCAAGGATTATGGAGGTGTCTGGAACTCGGAGTGGGGAGTACTGACCCCACAATAACAGGTGGTTATGAGGAATCACAGCCACCTGTTAAGTTCTGGCCTATATCAAGAGAAGAGTTGAGGATTTCCCTGTCACTAGACTGTCTTGAGATAAATTATAACATCAAATGTTCTAATTAAATTACTCCATCAACATTTAATTAAAATTCAATTCAGAAGCTCTTAAATACCTCATTTATATAAATACCTCATTTATATGTTGTATACCATTTATATGTTGTATACCTTATATATATATATATGTATACATACAAATGGTGTTCACTGACAAAATTAAGGAAACAACTCTGAAAGTCCTAATTGGGCAAGCAACCTATTCTTATCCCTAAAACACAGAAGTTCTAATGGACATCCCCTTAACTTTCTTTTTTATTAGTGTAACACTAACCTCTGTTTTGTGATATTAACAAACAAATAAGTCTGTACTAAAAGATTAAGATACAAAAGCAGGAAAGCACAAATACAGGCAGTTTCTTTTCAGATGTGTGTTGAATACATTGCAGCACATGGTGGTATTATCGAGAATTTCACAAAAAATTATATTGCTTGCCCATTGTTAGTAGACACACCTTGTAGGCTGCGATTTGTCAGTATGCTGATGTAGGTACAGTTTATAACCAGTGTAGATATACAGCCTTTGCAGACAGAATAACCTCAGTTGCAGTGATACAAAGTATTCATCTTGGCAGGGAATGCTTAGTGAAAGCAATTTTATATGATCATAACTAGGCTCTCACAGCTATGCATTTCAATTACTTTGCCATTGTGATTTCACATCATAATTACATCGTAACCGGGGTCTTCCAGACAGACACCTTTTTTTTTCCTCCTTTCATAACTATAATCCCATAATCCAGAGGGCTTTAATGCTGTTAAAATACTGAAGTCACGTGACCAATGCTAGGAGTTAAAAGGTGGAATTAGTACACATACACAAAATTTATTTTGCATAAAATTTTCTAGCTTGTTAAGAAAAACACTAAGAATACGTTTATTTGTCATTGTAAAAACACTCACTGACTCATCTCTTAAAACAGATTTCTTATCTGTCATGCCATGATAGATTACTAGGGAACAGGACTAAATAAAAACATGTGACTATATTCATAGAGCTTCCCTGTTACATTTTTTCTATTTACTTGCACCAGAGCTATTTGCAAGAGCTTGAGGTCACTGTTGACTGATCACTGGCAGCATTTCAGAGCCTATAAAGTCACATGATGGAAGTGCTAATTAGAATCATGAACTGGTTTCTCAATGCCATTTGAGCTAAACAATAAAATAATTTTTTTTCATTGCCAAACAATTGTTTTATTAAAAATAAGGAAGTTAACTTGTTTAAACTGTTGCAAGATTATAGTTATGTGTCACTAAGCGTGAGGGAAAGGCCTCCTTTCCCTAGCTATACTTCTCAACTCCTTCCTATATATGGATCCTTTTAGACCTTTTGGGCTTTAACACTTATGAGCTGTATCTGTACCTTCACGAGGTAGGTTGTAGGCTCAAGCCAGAAGACATTAAGCTCTTTTCCTGCATGCATCTTTTCCCTTTGGTTTTACATGTGGATCAGAGCTGGGTGGATTTTAGGTTAATTGTCTGGTCTCTGATTTGGATGTATTATTCTACATAACTTTGTTTCTGTGTCTTCACGTGCATCATGTTCTGAAGTTTTATGGAATTTTTTTCCTACAAAATTGAAATTATGCACTTTTCTTATCTCAGCATATTTGCATCTGAAATAATGAAACATTCTTTTTCCTAAGCTATGCAAAGCTAGTCTTTTCCAGCTATACTTCACAGAATCACAGAATCACAGAATGTTAGGAGTTGGAAGGGACTTTGAAAGATCATCTAGTCCAGCCCCCCTGCCACAGCAGGATTCCTTAGACCAGGTCACACAGAAGCGCCTCCAGACTTGTTCAGGATGCCATACCCCTGCTAACCATCTTCTTACTAGTTCTCCCATGGGACCTGTAAGCGTTCATCTTCATGTACAAGACTCTTGATGGCTGAATTGTTGTCACCATTGTTAGCAGTAGATACAGGCTGACTCCTGCTTGACTGGTCCATTGTGCCAGTCTTCATGGCACCAGTTGGCACATATTTCAAACAGATACTTCCATCCCTTTTTTGTACTTTATCTCCTCAGTACCAGAAAATCGAAAAAAATCATATAGAGGTCCCAGGATTAAGTGATTATCTTCTTTAAACCTTCTTTTTACATTTATGCCAACAAAACCTGTCAACGGGTTAGCCACTCATCTGCTCTGACTGCCATCCTTTCCAGAGGCCAGTAGTTCCTCACAGCTTCTTGATAGTTTCCCTGGGCTGTTTTGAATCCATATATCATCCTCTGTATGAATTTTAGACTGAATGATCTCTTGAGCATGAATAGTCTCTTTTTGTTCTGTGTTACTTACCATTGTGTTAAGCAATACATTATCCAAATTCTTGATAAGGGCTCATAGACAGTACCGTAACAAAACCAGAAATAGTCTTTGTAAGTAAAAGATAGTCTTAGTTGATGAGACACAGTTTCATCCACCTAAAAAATTCAAGTATCACGGTAAATCTCTGGGCTCATAATGCAGGTATTGTGATTGTAAATAGCAACAAACAGCCTACTTAGGAAGTCAGAGGATTTTCTAAAACCCTACATTTATTGCCAAATAGTGCCTTGATGTAACAGTTTTCTCTGGTATTACCAGAATTTAATAATCACATTATGTATAATATTTGTAGAAGGAAGAGTGTCAGAGGTGTTAACTAGGTCTTCTAGTGTGAAGTAATTTTTAGTCTGGAAGAGGAGGCATGTTTCTACCAGTTCTGTGTTGATAGCAAATTTTCATATTAGCTGTTTCAATGCAAAGCTTCCCACATCTACTTTGTCTTTAAACCCACTAAACGTAACCTAGTACAGTTCTAATCCAGACAGTCCTTCCTCTTACATGGGAGCAAGTGGTCCCCAGAGGCTCAGTAGCTGATGCAAAGGGCTTATAATCTTTGCTAAGAACACCAGATGATTACTGAGTATTTTCCCCTCACAGTTTAAAAAAGTACTGGCTTGCCAGATCACAGAATCACAGAATGTTAGGAGTTGGAAGGGACCGCGAAAGATCATCTAGTCCAACCCCCCTGCCACAGCAGGATTCCCTAGACCAGCTCACACAGAAGGATGTCCAGTTGGGTTTTGAATACCTCCATAGAAGGAGACTCCACAACCTCTCTGGGCAGTCTGTTCCAGTGCTCTGTCATTCTCACCATCAAAAAATTTCTACGTATATTCACACGGAACCTCCTATGCTTCAGCTTACAGCCATTGCCTCTTGTCTTGCCACTGGGCTTCACTGAGAAGAGCCTGACCCCATTCTCCTGACACTCACCCTTCACATATTTAAAAGCATAAATGAGGTCACCCGTTAGTCTCCTCTTCTCCAAGCTCAAGAGACAAAGCTCCCTCAGCCTTTCCTCATAAGGAAGATGTTCCAGCCCCTTCATCATTTTGTGGCTCTGTGCTGGACTCTTTCCAGCAGTTCCATATCCTTCTTCAACTGAGGGGCAGGGACACAATATTCCAGATGTGGCCTCACCACAGTAGAGCAAAGGGGGAGAAGAACCTCTCTTGACCTACTATTCACCCCCCTCCTAATACACCCCAGAATCCCATTGGCACACTGCTGGCTCATGGTCATACTTCCATCTACCAGGACCCCCCAGTCCCTTTCCCTTTCGCTGCTCTCCAACAGCTCAGTCCCCAAGATCTTTGATACTTAATTTCATTCTGATTTGGCAGTAGTCTAAGGATCTGTCTGTACTATTCAATGATGTAATTGAGAATAACTATAGAAAAGGTGGAGTCAAATTTTTCTCAGAGGAACACAGGAGATTGGGAGTTGCAATCAAGGGTCTTCTGGTGTAATGAACAAAGTTCTCTGTGAGGTGGTCAACCACTGGGATACATTGTGCAGGAAAGCTCTGGGATCTTTTGCAGATTTTCAGAAATTGACTGAAAAAGGCCTAGAGCAACATGATACATCTCTGAAGGTAACTATGATTTTAGCCAGAGTTCAGACTAGAGCTCTCAAAAGGTCACCCCAACCCAAGATTTTCTGATTTTGTAAATAAGAAAAAAATAACTTTATATAAACGTGCAACACTTCCAGCTTCCTTTAACTAAAACTGATATTGCAGTTGTTGCACTTGACTGAACATGTAAAGGAAAGAGCGTTCTGAACTTAAAGATTGTACAGAAGCTTACTGGTTTAAAAACAGACTACGGTATAAATTCTTTTGGGGAGGACCTGTGTTTGACAGGATGATTTTGTAAATATGCAGGTATCTACATGCCTTTAGAGACCTAAATATATGGGCAATCTGGAATCAAATTGTTTTTCGTAGATCATGGTTTCCCCTTTGCACACTTGGATAGGCTTCCTTCATGTAACTTTTTGCCTAAGAAACAAACATCTGGTTTAGAGAGATTTGTCATAAAACTGTCCTTACCCAACAGTGGGTGATATTCCTTCTGCTGCTGTAAGTGGACATCTATGTCTATGTACATGTCCCTATTGTTAAATTTCTATAGGTCATTAGAAACAGGTGAGATTTATTGTGTGTTTCTGAACAGACTACACAGTGGGAGAAAGTGATTGTCATCTGGTACTATTCCAGTTATTAGGAGAAGACTAGATTTGTGATGACACAATAGACCACAAGTGCAATAAAATAAAGGGAAACCAGTCTCTGCTACTCTGTATTTTACTGTTATGTGCAGCTAGTAGAGGTACTCCTGTACAGGTGAAACTACCAGAGGAAGATCCATATTTTTGTTATGGAAAGCATGTAGAAGTTTGGTTTGTTTGGTTTTTTTTTTTAAATTAGCTTAGATTTCAGGTATAGAGGAAGAAATCTCTTGGAGAACTGATCTTTTAATATGTGCAGATGTAAAAATACTTGGTACTTTTATATGGGTCAGAGAATTACTATATTCACAAGGAATGCATCTAGGTTAAGAACACTTACTGAAAGCATAGCAGACCTTTGAGTGTGAGGAATGTCATTGAAATAACAGTGAGAGCCCACTGCACTTCCAGTTAATAGAAGTAATAAATCTTTACCAGCGATAGAAAGATTTAGATATAGAGCTGTTAGTCATAGAAATGTGCTCTAGATATTCTGGAGAGAGGTGAAAACTGGTCTACAGTATTAATGCCTTATTTCTTCAGAAGGAGATACCAGAAATTCAAATGCCATGTTGCATGTGGTTCACCTTTGTGTACAATTCAGCCACTTGCATTTATGTTACTAAAGTACTCTTACTGCAGTGTTTTTTCTGCTTATCTTCTAAACACAATTATCTGAAGCAGAATAAGACACGGATCTGTTATCTGTTCTAAGAAGCTACACTATGCAGACCAGTGGAAGTGAAGGTTTTGTTTGTTTTCCTTTTTGAGAGGGGAAAAAAGGGACAGTGGAGAGAGTATGTAATGTAATTTTTGTCTGTTATGAGCTGGACTAAACCTGTATCACAGAGGATGTCACAGCTTTGTCACAAGACAAGAACTGGGAGCACAGATTTGAAACATTAATGAAATGCAGTATATGGGTTCTTTAGGGGATGATTTAGGGGTGAGAGTAGTGTAGGGCTATCGGTTGGACTAGATGATCTTGAGGGTTCTTTCCAACCGTAATGATTCTGTAATTCTGTGATCTAGTACTCTATGCTAATGCAGTCTCCCCTTATGTGCCAGTATTTAATGTGGGTCCCAGATGCCCTCGTTCTCTGGGTACAATGTTTTTCCCAAACTGCATTATTGAAGCCAGTTCTAACAGGAAGAACAGTATCGCCACGTCAAATGTTTTCTCTCTTTCACAATGTTCCTGCATGCAGCCTTACTGAGGAATAAAAACTGTTAGACACTGTTAACTTACATGTTCACTCTGTGCTTTAAGAGGTTCACCATCTAGCCTGAGGTTAAATATAGTATTTCCCTGGTTGAATACCCAGTTTGAGTAATGCAGTTTTAATCTGAATAATACTCTTAACAGAAGACAACATGAAATGACTGCATTGCAGCTCATAGCTGAGAACCTTAGCGTTTGTGTGCATTTTCAGCATGACCAAATGCTGTTTTAAACAACTCATCTTTTAAGAGCTCTATATGTCATTCTTAATAATTACATTTTTTAGGTAAATATAGCCAACTACACTCGTATGCCTTGGATTAATGTCAGACATCAATCAGTGTACATAACACAAGTAAAGTAGTAGGTCACTTTCTGAGCGAGACATTTGTTGCCAGAATATAACTTTTATTGAAGGTTTGAGCTATGCTTGCTTTTGTTGAATTCAGTGCTGTGGATATTGACAAACTTGCTTTTATTTAAATGATGAAATATACAGCCTGCAATTGGGATAAAGTAAGAAATTGTGAAGATTGTATGAGTAGCCAGTAAGATGCTTGTATATTTAACCACATACAACCATGCATTACCACCATATGCAAATATTCCTGTACTGTTTATCTGCATGCAAAAATAAAGCTAAACAATTATGCATTTGTAGATACCTTCGAATCTCTGTCTCAGAGTTTGATTGTGTCTAAAATAGTTAAAAATCACTGGGCTTCTCCTTTATGCACTGGAGGTTGTTTTCTGGCTCTTCCAATCCCATCACAGATCAGTGACTTTACCATTTATGTCACACAAATTTATAATCTTACAAAAGTGGCCAAAAGAAGGAAATACCTCCCAGAGGAAAAGCCTCAGGGCTATGGTAGTTTCACACATTTAATTTGGCTGTCACCTCCACTTCTTCCTCCCTCTCTCAGCTGCCATGAGACCTCTGACTGATCACCTCTTAAATCAATGTGTCAAAGGAGTATTTTAACCAAACCAAACATTTTAGATATGATGGTGCACTCTTTTCCAAGTCCCCGTTTGGTTAATTCTGCAACATAGTTAAGTTATCGTCTTCAAGTTTTCCTTTATAGAAATGTTGATCTTCATTATTTATAGCTCTGAATTTTATATCTTGCATGAATCACTGAGCTATGAACTGTAAGAGGGGACATAGGATCTCCTCAGCAAGCTCACAGAGAAAGTGTTAATGAACTTCATTAAGACATGGAACAAACCTAATTTAATGGCTCTTTGTCACAGCTAAGTAAATTTCTTCCTATGCATTTTATCCATAGATTTAATCAAAGAAAGATTTTAGAACCTCTCAAAGTTTGACTTGTCATTTTATTTTATGTTATCAGTATTTCAAAGAATTGGAAGTTAATTGTATATTGTGATAGATACATTTTAAAATAGCTACTTATTCCACATATTTGGCTTGTCAGAGGGAATGTCAGTGTTGAAAAGGATGGAACACAACTGTGTTTTTTTAATCTGCTCTAACTGCATTTTACTGCAGATGTGATTCTTGTGATGGACATATCTATTCTCACTGTACACACACACACACCTGTTTCACCTGTTTGAAGAACCAGTCTGGTATTGTTTCAAATTTATGGAATATCACTACTTACCTAGCTGATGCTTAATTGACTACAGTCACTATACTATAGAAATATAAATATATAGATAAAGGAATGTTACTGAGTTACTGCTGAAATAGATACATGATTATGACATATGTAAAAAACTGTTTATGCAAAAATCTGTTTAACAGCAGTTATAGTGATACTTTACAGTTTATCCAGGACACTGTTATCTACAGTGAAGGGGGAAGGGGATAAAACCATGCTAACTAGAAATGAGCCTAAGGACAGCCTTCTGCTGTCCTACTCAATGCAATTAACAGTGGTACGGTGAACAATAGTAGCATAGGGGTCACTAGTATGTTAGAAAGCATGGGAATGGCTGGGAAACTAGAATTGAAAGGGGAAAGAGATATGGACTGGCCCACCAGTAATGAGACTAGGGGTAAAGGACAAAGGATGGGGCTGAAATCATTACCCCAAATCAAGTGCATCTACACTAATGCACGTAGTATGGGCAATAAGCAGGAAGAGCTGGAGGCCATAGTGCAACACGATAACTACAACACAGTGGCCATCACAGAAATGTGGTTGGATGCCTCTCATGACTGGAGTGCCACAATCAATGGCTACAAGCTCTTCTGGAAGGATAGACAGGGAAGGAGAGGTGGTGGGGTGGCCCTGTATGTTAAGGAATGTTATGAAAGCTCTGAATTTGAGCATAGTGATGATGAGGTTGAAAGTCTTTGGATTAGGTTAAGGGTCAACAAAGATGATGTTGCTGTGGGGGTCTGTTACAGACCTTCCAACCAGAGCAGTGAGGTAGATGAAACTTTCTTTAAGCAATTAGGAGAAATCTCACGGTCACTAGCAGTTGTTCTTGTGGGAGACTTTAACCTCCCAGGTATCTGCTGGAACTACAACACAGCAGAGAAGGAACAATCCAGGAGGTTCCTGGAATGTGTGGAAGATAACTTCCTCACACAGCTGGTGAGTGAACCAACCAGGGTGGGTGCCCTACTGGACCTGCTGTTCGTGAACAGAGAGGGTCTTGTGGAAGATGTGGCAGTTGGAGGTCATCTAGGCAACAGTTAGGAAGAGTAAGAGTAAAACTACCACTTGGGACTTCTGAAGGGCAGACTTTGATTTGTTTGGAAGGTTACTCAATAAAATCCCTTGGGATTCAGTTTTGAAGGGCATAGGAGTCCAGGAAGGTTAGACATTACTTAGGGAGGAAATCTTAATAGCACAGGATCTGGCCATCCCTAGGTGCCTGAAGACAAGCTGGAGGCAAAGAAGACCGGCCTGGCTGAATAGGGACATATTGATGAAGATCAGGGTGAAAAAGAGAGTTTATGGCCTCTGGAAAAGAGAGCAGGCCACTCATATTGAGTATAAGGATATTGTTAGATCATGTAGGGAAATTATTAGAAGGTCTCAGACCCAGCTAGAAATTAATCTGGCTTTGACAGTGAAAGATTGTAAGAAAAGTTTTTATAAATACATTAATAACAAAAGAAAGAAGAAAGAGAGCTACATCCCCTGCTAGACCCAGAAGGACATTTAGTAACAAAAGACAAGGATAAGGCTGACGTGCCTAATGCTTTCTTTACCTCAGTCTTTAATAAAAGTAACACCTGTACTGAGGGAAGCCAATCCCCCAAGCCAAGAGAATGGGAATAAAATGTCACCCTCATAATTCATGAAGAAATGGTTAGGGACTTACTTCTCCACCTTGACATTCAGAAATCTATGGGGCCAGATGGGATTCATCCTAGAATCCTGAGAGAGCTGGCAGAGGTGCTCACCAGGCCACTCTCCATCATTTATCAACAGTCCTGGCTGACTGGAGAGGTCCCAGCTGACTGGAAAAAAGCAAATGTAACTCCCATCTATAAGAAAGGAAGGAGGATCCAGGAAATTACAGGCCTGCTAGTTTAACTTTGATACCGGGGAAGCTGATGGAGCAGATCATCCTGAGTTCCGTTAGCAGCACATGCAGGACAACCAGGTGATCAGACCCAGTCAGCATGGGTTTATGAAGGGCAGGTCCTGTTTGACAAACCTGATCTCCTTCTATGACTGGGTGACCCGCTTGCTGGATGAAGGAAAGGCTGTGGACGTTATTTATCTGGACTTCAGCAAAGCATTTGATACAGTTGCCCACAGCATTCTCCTTAAGAAATTATCTGCTCTTGGCTTGGATGGGCATACGCTTCGGTGGGTTAAAAACTGGATAGATGGCCGAGTCCAGCGAGTTGTGGTCAACAGAGTTAACTCCAGTTGGCAGCCAGTCACGAGTGGGGTCCCACAGGGCTCAGTACTGGGGCCACTCCTGTTTAACATCTTCATAAATGATTTGGACCAGGGGATAGAGTGCACCCTTAGTAAGTTTGCAGATGACACCAAGGTGGGTGGCAATGTCGATCTGCTTAAGGGTAGGGAGGGTCTACAGAGGGATCTGGATAGGGCTGGATCGCTGGGCCAAGGCCAATGCCAAGAGCTTCAATACGGCCAAATGCCAGGTGCTGCACCTTGGCCATAATAACCCCCAGCAGTGCTAGAGGCTTGGAAGGGAGTGGCTGGGGAGCTGCCAGTCAGAGAGGGACCTGGGGGTCCTGATTGACAGCCGGCTGAACATGAGCCAGCAGTGTGCCCAGGTGGCCAAGAAGGCCAATGGCATCCTGGCTTCTATCAGGAACAGTGTTGTCAGCAGGAGCAGGGAGGTGATGATGCCCCTTTACTCAGCATTCGTGAGGCCTCCCCTTGAGTACTGCATCCAGTTTTGGGCCCCTCACTACAAGAGGGATATTGAGGTGCTGGAGAGAGTCCAGAGGTGGGCTACCAAGCTGGTGAAGGGCTTAGAGCATAAGCCTTATGAGGAAAGACTGAGGTATCCGGGCCTGTTTAGCCTAAAGAAGAGAAGATTGAGGGGAGACCTCATCGCTCTCTATAACTACCTGAAGGGAGGTTGTAGAGAGGCAGAGACTGGTCTGTTCTCCCTGGTGGAGAGTGATAGGACGAGGGGAAATGGATGGAAATTGCGTCAGGGGAGGTTCAGGTTGGATATTAGGAAGAATTTCTTTACTGAAAAGGTCGTCAGCTATTGGAACAGGCTGCCCAGGAAGGTGGTTGAGTCACCATCCCTGGAGGTGTTTGAGGCACGGGAGGATGTTGCGTTGGAGGGAATTGTGTAGTGAGTTGATAGGGCTAGGACAAAGGCTGGACTCGATGATCTTCAAGGTCTCTTCCAGCTGTGACTATTCTATGATTCTACTGACATGGTATCTTACCCATTTTTTTCAACACTATAAAGAATAAGAAGGTTTGATAGGAGCAGATGATATAAATGTAAGACTTTGCAGTTTCATCTACTACACTGAACTAGCAGACTACAGGATTCCAGGAGGAATTACAGATACATTATGTAACTGGGACATGTAAATGGATGACTTAGGGGTAAGTTCTGTCCTCAGATTTTACACCCAGACCAACTCAACTTACTACTCGGACTTCTAGATGGGCACCTCCCTACCAATTGCTGTAAACTTTTCTTCCCTGACTCTCTTAAACAAATGACCCTCTTACCCAACATCTATTAGTCTTTGTTTCAGCTACAGATAACAAAATCAAGAGGTTTTGATGACAAATTACATGTGTCAACTTGTTCTAACTTTCCTTTGCCTAAGATAAACATGTGATGGACAAAGTGTCTTCAGGGACTCATAGAAACCCATTTACCAGGCAGACAGACATTTTTTTTAATGACCTGGGGGAAGGGACACACTTTAGAAAGTTGTGAGAGTAATATAAATTAGGAAGGTTAAGAAAATGCTGCAAATTGATACTGGCCTTACATCCATAGTGTTTAAAAAGGTCTGTGCTCTCAAGAATAGGCAAAAGTGGCCCATTTGCAAATTTCTTCATGCCATGTTAGGTGGTCTGAAATTATTGGCTGTATATTGGATAGTACTGGAAGGCCTCATATGAAGTTGTCTCATATGAAGGGTATGGATGAATGTAAACCATGTGGTGTGTGAGTACTGTACTGTGTATTGCTTTTGACTGGCATTTGTCAGACCTGCTCATTTTCACAGAGCAGAAGTATTTTCCTAATCCACTAAAATTCAAGGTGATTTTCAAGGCTAGTTCTGAAGTTGTCATCAGCAAGCCTTGATAAACAGAGATCATAAAGTGATAGACACAGTCACCTAAACAATTTTCCATTTAGACATTAGAACAGTGCCTTCTGGCACTGTTGTAAATACGTAATTAAAAAGCCTGTTTAGCATCACCAGCACCTGCGGGTGTATTGGCACCATATAGAGGACTATTCTGCTCTGTTATTCTTCATGCTGACATTGGATTAAATAATCTATTTGATTGACTGTAAATGGGAAAGCAGAAAAAAGATGTGGGACTATTAGCAACAGAAGCTCCCTTTTTCACTCATCTGCTGTTGTGTGCTAGATGAAATAGATTATGTCTCTCATCAGACACTTTGGGAGATGTGTGTTTCAGATCCTTACTAATTTTGGTAACCTCTAGCTGATGAGGTCAGGCCTACACCAATGTCTTTTTCTGAAAACAGTGGAAGGTCTTTGTTTTGTTTTTTTTAATTATTCTTTGTTTTAGTATCATTTCTCTTCCCCCCACCATTTTACTTCATCGAGACAAAGATGGTAACAGCCACTGTATAGATGAAGCAAAAAAAAAATTCCCCTTATTTATAAGGGAAAAAGTTTACACAGTATTGGAATATAATCACAGTAAGAAGAATTAATGGATGATTAAACACTGATGAAATGAGCAACTGTTAGCTTTGTAACTGTTAGCATTCTACAGATACCTTCACTGGGAGCATAGTGTTATTAATTCCTTCTTAGTATCCTGTGCTTTGATTTGATGAGTTGGATGCATATGTTATTAATGTAGGTGTATACACTCTGTCGTTTTGTTTTAATTCACAACTAATAGAACTGAGTCATATGCATGGAATTTTTTTGACTCAGATGCAGGACTAGGCAAATAAAAATTAACATTCAGGCAATAAAACGTACAGCCAAAATGAACAGTTTTGATATTAAATAAGATGATTAATGGAGGTGGCTGCATGAGCAATTTAAAGCTTTGATGAAGTGTGCTTTTTTGCTTTGAAATTAAATTAATCCTAGCACATTGCACAGTGCTACGTACTGTTCAATCATATGCACCATTTATAATGATTCTGATTCTCAGGATTGACATGGAAATACATTTCAAATTGCAAAGCCACAGCAATTTCTAGTATGACAGGGTCAATTTAGAGATCGGCGAGGACTGTATTGAAATTAGCATTTGAGTAGAAAAATCCAGAGGAACCTCTGCAGCTGCATTGGAAGAAAACAGGAATTAGGGGTATTAGGACAGCTTAACTAAGCATGTTTTGTCCAAATCTTCTCTGTTACGATTTTGTCCCTAATGCTGGAGGGAACTGATGGATCAAAGGAGGAAGATAATGTGAAAATAGTATGTTCAGTGATAGCATCTAGGGAATCTGTCAACAGCTACACGTGGGGTTACCTGAGATTTTGATAAAGTCTGTGCTCTATATACATATACATATATATATATATATATATGTATATCACCTCTACAAGAAAGCTAGTGAGGGACTTTTTAGACTGTCAGGTAATGACAGGGCTAGGGGGAATAGATATAAACTATAGGAGGATAGATTTGCATTGGATATTAGGAGGAAGTTCTTCACCATGAGGGTGGTGAGACACTGTAACAGGTTGCCCAAAGAGGTTGTGGAAACCAAAACCCTGGAAGTTTTAAGGTGAGGCTGGATGGGGCTCTGGGCAACCTAATCAGTGGATGTGGTTTATCTTGAGTTCAGTAAAGCATTTGACACTGTCTCCCACAGCATCCTTGCAACTAAACTGAGGAAGTGTGGTCTGGCTGATTGGGTGGTGAGATGGATTGTGAACGGGTTGAAGGACAGAAGTCAGAGAGTTGTGGTCAATGGGATGGAGTCTAGTTGGAGGCCTGTGTCTAGTGGAGTCCCTCAAGGGTCGGTACTGGGGCCAGTGCTTTTCAATATATTCATTAACGACCTGGATGAGGGAACAGAGTGTGCTCTCAGTAAGTTTGCTGATGACACTGAGCTGGGTGGAGTGGCTGACACACTGCAGGGTTGTGCTGCCATTCATTGTGACATAGACAGGCTGGAGAGTTGGGCAGGGAGAAATTGAATGAAATTCAAGAAGGCCAAGTGTTGAGTTATGCACCTGGGAAAGACCAAACCTAGGTATGAGTGTAGGATGGGGACTGACCTGTTGGAGAGCAGTGAAGGGAAGAGGCATCTGGGGGTCCTGGAGGATGAAAGGATGACCATGATCCGGCAGTGTGCTTTTGTGGCCAGGAGGGCCAATGGGATTCTGGGCTGTATTAGAAGGGGTGTAGCTAGTAGGTCAAGAGAGGTTCTTCCCCTTTGCTCTACTGTGGTGAGGCCACATCNGCTCTACTGTGGTGAGGCCATATCTGGAATATTGTGTCCCTGCCCCTCAGTTGAAGAAGGATATGGAACTGCTGGAAAGAGTCCAGCACAGAGCCACTAAGATGATGCAGGGAGTGGAACATCTTCCTTATGAGGAAAGGCTGAGGGAGCTGTGTCTCTTGAGCTTGGAGAAGAGGAGACTAACGGGTGACCTCATTTATGCTTAGAAAGCATAATGGGAGGTGGGGTCAGGCTCTTCTCAGTGAAGCCCAGTGACAAGACAAGAGGCAATGGTTGTAAGCTGAAGCATAGCAGGTTCCGTGTGAATATACGTAGAAATTTTTTGATGGTGAGAATGACAGAGCACTGGAACAGACTGCCCAGACAGGTTGTGGAGTCTCCTTCTCTGGAGATATTCAAAACTTGTCTGGACATGCTTCTGTGTGAGCTGGTCTAGGGAATCCTGCTGTTGGAAGGGGGGTTGGACTAGATGATATTTCGCGGTCCCTTCCAACTCTGACAATTCTACGATTCTATTGCATATTGCTAACTATCATCTTGTAAAGTATTGTTTATGTGGGAAGAAAAATACCACAATTTGCTGGTTCTTATAGCTCTGTGTTGCTAAATTGGAATAGTGATTATTTCTGTTGTGAGTATCAAGAAAGCAGTGCTTTGGTCTTTTCCTCTGTAATGCATTCATGATTTAGATAGCCAAGGAACAGCAAAATGTAATAGAAGTGTGCTGCTGTTTACTGCAATAGTCACTACCAGTATTCAATTTGTAAATGATTCTAGTGAAGAAAATGGAATAATTCTGATCAATATTTTATTCTGAGAAAACTGTTATGAAATAAATAAAAATTATACTAGCATCTGGTAGTAGGTTACACCTTTTTTTAAAGACTTAATTATTGACACAATAACGTTCTTAAAGCAGAAGTGGTGATGACAATGTACTGCAAAGGTAGAGGTTTACCATACTGTCTATTTTGCTGCCTTATAAGAAAATACATTTGTAGTGAAAATTCCCTATTTTAGGAAGTAATCTATTACCTGTCACAATCTCTGCTGCTACTGAGTTTCTTCTGTGCATTTACTGGTTTATCTAATTTGGATCTGAGGAAAAGCAGGAACAGTTACTCCTTTTGTTGTTACAGTGTTTCAATTAAAATAGTAACTGAGTACACAGGAAACTCATCAGTTAAGACAGTATTATTTTATTAGTAAAAAACATATGTCAGCACACCTGCTTGTGTAAATTTTAGCTATATTGCAAGGTGAACATCCCTTGTAAGGAGACTTAATAACATATAGACTATAACTACATACAGACCAAGAAAAGACTATGATTTTCAAAATTAACAGATAACGTAAAGGTCCAGAGCTAAATCACTTTGTTCTGCAATTAATGTATAAACCAGAATTAGTCTCGTTTTCCCAGTAACAAGAAATATGGAGGGAAAATGCCAATTATTTTCCTGTTAGGAAAAAAAAATATGGGAAAATAAATAAAGTGGAGGTCTTTTTCTCCTTTAATATTTTGTACTTTTTCCAGGCTCTATCTTTGTTTCTTATTTGTGAGGCTTTTTCTTTACAACTACATTACTAGGCTATCACACAGGAATTTTCCTTTTATTAAATCAATCATCAAATTATGCCTGTAACACTATTACAAACCTGTATTGTTTGAGTTCCTTGTGTTGCCGCTGATGATTTTTCCCCTATTATCTTATAGTTTTGCATGTAGAACTGTTATTAAGAGTTATTATGTAAAAGAACTGTTATTAAGAGGTTTTAGTGCCTTCATTTTCCTACCTGTGCTGGTCAGCAGAGTATGAACTTACTTTTGCTTAGCTTTGCTTTCAGTTCCATTTTCCTGACTTTCATGGCTGAGTTGCTCTATTGCAGCTCATCTGTATTGTCTGAGAACAATATCATTTTGTCTGAGAAACACACACATTTCACTTGATTTCTCTTTATGTGAAGTTCTGCTTTAGCTTCAGATTGAATGTAGTCAGATGTTTTGCAGGTATGTTTGAAAGCGATATTAAGAGGTGTTTTGTTTCTTTTTTTTTTTTCTGTTGATAGAGCAGAGGGACTATTTATTTTATAGTTTCTGATTGGTTTGAGTTATGAATTGTATGCTATGGTTTTTTGATAGCCTTTACATCAGAGCATTTCCCTGAGTTGTTTTCCTATGTAAACCCTAGAGAAACAGACTTTGAAGAAATTAATAAACATTTTTAAAAACTTGTTTTGAATTGAAACAATATTCTTTAGATTTCTTCCCTTCATAAAAACAGTAATGTTTCTGTATCACTCAACATGTTTCAGAAGAGGAGATAAGGTTGCCTTTTTTTTTTCTTTTTTCCTATTGATCTCTCTCAGTACCTTCCTCATTGAGTATGCATTGATATCTTTTTTTAATTAATAAGAAGTTAAAATTGTCCTTTTTTACTAACAGTGAAGGGTACCCAGAATGCCTTGTGCACTTAGCAGCTAAAAAAATGCGCAAAAGCTAAATGACATGTCATTCTAAGACTTGACACTTTGAAATTATTACTCGTAGAGAACTAAGCCTACAGGTTGTACACAGGCCACTCAGTTGCAAGTCACACTCAAAGGTCCAAGAATCACTGCAGTGTGATTGACACTGTACAAAACTTTATATTGAGAGTGAAGAGCTTCAGCATACATTTTAAAAGAGTTTTATACCTTTCATGTATTTAAACTGATAAATCCTATTAACATGATTGCTAAAAATAATTCTAATAAAGTAATAGTAAGTAAAATTAGACTGTTTGTAAATATACAGTAAGCTGAAGAACAAACAGCTTTAAAATCAAAGTGTAATTAAGCATCTGCACTAGACAGTATGAAATTGCAGATTGAAGCCTATCTGCAGCTGTCCTGAAAGGGAATGCAGGAGGAGTGGATTAGTCAAAAGAACAGTAGTAGAAAAAAAGATCCTGATATGCTGTGGTATTTGGGGATTTGCATATGTTGCATATTATTAAGTAAGCACAATCATAGACAATCTGAAGTTAAGACAAAAAAATTATGCCTGTGGGACATAGCTAGCATTTAGATAAGTGAAATACATAGCTTGAACTATTTTGAACTTGGAAAGACTGGTGCAAAAATTTTAATTTTAGTTAATATGGTGGCTACCTTATATGTTTGTTAGAAAACAGTTCACATCAACTCTTTCCAATGGCTGAATAATTGATGTTTTACTCCTTTAACCACTTAGATCTACATCTTTAAAATTCACCCATAAAGCTTGTTGTTCCACCACTTCAAGCACTGTTCAGAGAAAAAAAGAAACAGCTGCTACAGAGGAATATTAGTTTGTGGTAGTTCTTTATGTAAGAATGTCAGGGTATTAGTACCTCTGAGGAGGTGAATGGCATAATACAGCAAAAAAGACTTCTTGTTTTTTGATGTTCTGACTACACAGATGTTTTTTAGACATTCAGAGACAGTGGCTTTGGATAATGGAGTTCTTATTCCAGTTCTGCAGTTACTACAGTTCTCTTATATTTATAATGTTAATTAAAAAGTGTTTGTCTTTATTATCTCCTATTATAAACCTTTAATTAGATGTTACATTTGACTGAATGCTGCGTGAGTTGTGATTGCTTTCAAAGACTTTTTTGTTCAAAGAAACTAGGAATATATTATAATTTAAGTAAAATTTTAAGAGATTATGATTTTTAAACTCTGAATATGCTGTTGATCAGGGTTAAAACAAAGACAAAATTGGATGTTCTTATTCATTATGTTACTTACAAGCATTGGAGTTCATCACTATGAATTGTTGCATTCTAAACAATAGCAAATGAGGAGATCCTAGTACAAGTAAACAAAACAAGAATTAAAGTGCAGAATCATTCTTATGAAAGGATTTTTTTCTCCTCTTGAAGCCATCTTAGGGACACATTTTTAATCTAGTTTTCCAAAATATAAGTAATATTTTAATATTTTTTAGGTTTGTTTTTTTTTTAATTCCTCACTCAGAATCATGACCTAAACTAAACAACAGGCAAAAGAATTCAGGCTAGTTTTAGATCTCTTTTATAATCGGTGTGTTAAAGCAATAAGCACTGCTTAACAGTGACTCCCATAACCTGAGCCTCTGTTGCGAGGAAGTATGACTTCATTTTTATTACTTTATTTTCTCCCAGCAAAGTGTATACTTACAGACTGATTTCTCAGAAGGGCTTGGCTATCATTTAAATACCAGGCTATGAATTGCAATGAACAGTGGCAAATGATGAAGGTATGGCAGCAGGAGTAAACCACTGTTTAACTGAACCTCAGTGACTGATCAGCAGGTATTCTTAACCTATAGTTTCTTTTGCCCATAACTAGCATTTGGATACTGAGGGAATTCTTACTCGTGTGCTTTGTAATGTTAAGCTGTTGCTAGAAATGTGACAGATGCTCTATAAACATACATTTAAAAATACCTAGCTACCAGGTAGCTGAAGTGTGGGCATGGTGGAAACCAATTCCAAACTCAGGTTACCTCACTTGGAGAGAATGCAAGCATGTATTTTGTACATTTGAACAATGGGGAAAATCATCAAAGTATGAAGAATTTCTGCTGTGGTAAAAAAAATACAGGTTGTTAAAACTTATTAAAACAACAATAGAAGAGAATACACAATTTAGGGTGGCATGAGTTTCTTTTCAGCTGCCACTTGCATCTTCTCAGTACCTCTACCAAATGGCAGAGCCTGTAATGACATGTTGCTTTGTGGGGAAAATCAAAGACTGATATTAGAAGTACCATTAGTAGTCTTTGTATTCTAAAATGAACCTTAATTCAAAAAATTACATTGCTAGGATCATGTTGGATGTCAAATTAGTGTATGCCTTATGCTAAGTGTGCATTGTGTATAAGCTAACTTCTTTAGAGGCACAACTGTGCTGTACCAATAAGAAAATAAAAGCAGTCAGTTTTGTGATCAGTTTGCTTTTTGTGAAAAGCTCAGGAATGAAGCACCACCTTCAGGATGACATGCTACATTAAACTCTCTATACATAAATGTACGCACATGCAATTATTGTTTTGATAGCCAGTGTTTAAAAGTAATGAGATGGTGAGCAAGGCCTGACAAACAATGGGATATTTTATTTTTACATATATAAATTTATGCAAAACATAGTATGTGACTTAGAAAAGGTGCACAAAAAACTATGGTATGTTTCTCATAATATTTATGTTCTGACCAGTGGCATGATGTAATAAACAAGAGCTACAAATTTGGAAAGGTAGGGATGAATGAAGGGTAAGATGCTATCTGATATCACTGGTTGCTAGATGGATATTTCAGCTATTTTAGCTGTTCATAGACAGAGTTCTGTTTTGCTATTTGTCACTGTAATGGCTTATTGTGAATATTACCAGGGGACAGAAAGGTCTTAAGAAATTGTTTGAAAGTTGAGAGGAGAGAGACTTTTTTTCTGGGGTGCACACATGGTTATATTCTATAAAAAGACAGACAGAAAATAGGAAGAAGAAGAAAGACAGGAAAATATACTGAAACAGGTATAATTTGTAGTTGCAGTAGGTTCAGAATGGAAGGGATACCAATCTTTGGTGGAGGAGAGGGATTCTGAAGAGTCTGCAAGGCAATTAGGAAAAACTTCAAAGTTAATATAATGGGAAAAAATAAGCTAGTGGTGCACTTTGGAGAGCACTTTTTTTATAGCAGTTTATTGATAGAAGAAGAACATTTTTTTTGCAGCTTTTTTTGAGTGCTCTTCAGGAGAATTACATGGGTATAAGACAGCCCAAAGCACAGTACAATGACCAAAGAACATGTCACTAAAAAAAAGTTAATGCTTTTAAACTCTCAAGTCTGGGAAATTGTTTTCTTTTGTCATTCACAGTGTTTTGGTACTTCCATGCATCATGAGGAAAGACACCACTTGGTAAAATTAAGATTATTTGCATAAAATGTTTCAAAGATATCTATATATAAAAAAACCCTAACCCACACAAAATCAAAACAAAACAATAGTCCAAAACAAAACTATCTGATTTTCCTTCTCTGAGTATTTCTGATATTTATTAGAGTGTTGACTGGGAAAGCTTAACATTTATGTATGACAGAGTGTAAAGAATTTCATTTTAAAAGCAAAAACTAGTCATTTTATTTGCCTTTTTGAAATCAGTCTGATGGCAATGCAGATATTGAACTATTTTTGCTAAGTTCTTTCAAATAATATTGACAAGCAAGCACCAGCTTTGCTGGATGGAGTTTCCAAACTGCTTGTGAGTAGTAGCCTACATGCAGCGTGGTACAGTAACCTTGTCGAAAGAAGAGAACTTAAAGCAGTTGAGTGAATATTCTAAACCACTCACTAATCTTTGTTTCTTTAAGATCAGCAAATGTATCAGGTGTGTGTGAATTCTCAGGAAAATATCAATTACTGGAATAAAAATTTCTGATGAGAATGAAGGGCCTATGTGATAAAGGTCTGTTGCTAAACACCTCTAATCTAAAAAGAATATTGTAGTGTCTGTGTCCTTCCTGGGCTAAGAGGAAAGGGAACAAAGATATCTTAGTAATTTTGCAAATTCTGGATTTAGTACAGTTTCATCAGTACAGTTTCATACATATTCTTTGATGAAAGACTAAGGTTCCAGTAATAACTAGAAAATGTCCACTGACAAAACTTATTTTGAGAAGACCTTTGACTGTTGTTCTTAAGGAGCTGGTACCTTACGTAGGTAAAAAAAAAATAAGTTCTGTACAGAGCTTGGGAGCTACATTTTCTTCTGACAGTCTTCTCAGTGTGTTTTTCATCTTTGCCTAATGTCCCACAGCAGGTTTGTCCCTGGAAAGGAAATAATGTACAATGTGCTAAAATGTGAGTAGTCAAAGTATTAAATATTTCACCTTACCTCTCTGTGGGAAAGTACTCCATGTCAAAAACATCATCAATGTTGAAAAAAAAATCACCCCAAAAATATTTTTTTCTTATATAATTTTAATATATGTAGCCAAACTGTAGCATATCTGTTTAAAATTCTTTGGGAAAAAAAACAAACTAAACCAAATAAAACCAAACCAAATCAAACCATTCCAGTGCTTTTATATATACAGGACACTGTCTTTTTGAATTAAGCAGTACACTGAAGCAGGAGAGAGAAAAAAAAACATCAGTCAGGACATCTTTGATTCTACAGAAATCTATCTCAAATAGAAAGTGTTTTTTTCATAATCAGCTTCCTTTAGAGTTAGCATATCTCACTCCCAGTGATTAATCCCCTACGTACATTCCTGTATTCTAGAATATTCAGACAATTTGTTTCTGTAGGAAGTTATAATTTTTGTAGTATTTAACATAAACGCAGTTTATTGCTGAGAGAATAGTGACATTCTTTCCCTTCCTTCAGTCTTACTTGCCTGTATTTCAATTGTTTTAGCTAGAAGCCCCTTATGTAATAATTATATTAAGGTTCAGTGTGTTGGGTAACAGATGACAATGACACAGTAGGAAATGTGTTCTCCCTAGATACATTTGCACCACAGTATAGGAAGGATATTGAGGTACTAGAGAGGGTGCAGAGAAGGGCAACTNAGGATAGATGTGTTTCTTCAGGGGATGATTTAGGGATAAGAGTAGTGTAGGGCTATTGTTTGGACTAGATGATCTTGAGGGTCCTTTCCAACTGTAATGTTTCTGTGATTCTGTGCATATTATTTCTATTCACTGAGGAAGAATAAATCAATCTCTGTACTGTGTGCTTTTTAAATATACAAGATCAACTAATTTTGATGTGGTCAATTGTGGTCAGTTATGTAGCNTTTTTTGTGTATTGCAGGTAGCATAGTGTACCTTGGGATGATGGTGGGGGCATTCTTCTGGGGAGGCTTGGCAGACAAGGTGGGAAGGAGACAGTCACTCCTGATATGCATGTCTGTCAATGGATTCTTTGCCTTCCTTTCATCATTTGTCCAGGGCTATGGCTTCTTCCTCTTCTGTCGCTTGTTTTCTGGATTTGGGTAAGCTCCTCTGGTTTTGTTCATTTCCACAATTCTGTGTTAATAAACTTTCCTGTTTGGAAAAGAAGATTATTTAATGTAGAAATATAGTCTGTGTCAGGAGTGAGATAATTAAACAAGCTGGCTGCTACATTCTTAAACAACCTGTATGGGAGGAAAAATTATTTTAGAGCAAAAACGCAGTCTGCAAACTGTGAGATTGAGTTCTGTTCTTAGTTTGGAAAAAACTTGCTTTGTAAACTTGATCAACTTGCTTAACTCTTATGCCTCACTTCTCTATGTATTGTTTTTTCAATCAACAAATAAAGTCCTCCTCTCAGGTGTACTGTAAGATTTCAGTAATATTTATAAAGTTTCTAATTTCTTTGTGTGCATAATATTGTCTGTAATACCACTGCAATCAAGACTGCCAATTTCAAAATGGGACTCTAGAGTGTGCCTATTGTTGCTGCTGTCTCCAGAAGAATGGTGTTTGTGGCCCTGTATTTGCTTTACTTTTCATTTAAATAACTTCTCAGTTGTTGAAAAAGTTTAAGATATTGGTCATGGTCGATTAAGTTTATAATTTTAAACTCACATGAGCACAAAATGAGATACACAAGTAAATTACTGTGAGAAAGTTTCTATTTTTACTGCACCCTAGGATAATCAAGAGCTCTTTTCTACGGAGTAGTTACTTTAGCACTTCTGTAATTGCTTGATTCAGATCAAAAGTCCCAATTACAGTTCAATTTCAGGCCACTATCAATCTTTAAGATGCTGAACAGACAGGAGATGGTCACAGCACTCTTATGCTGAGTTGTAAACCATGCACAAGAAGTTCACTATTTGTATGGTTTATTGGCTGTGGTTTATGTAGCCACAGTGCATTAACACTGTTATGTGATGTTGTGGTTTTAGAAACCTCTTGAACAGATCTGAAACAGGATCTCGCCAGATACCCATACCAAAAAGAAATAACCATCATATTAAGAACTATTTAACTGATTTAGAAAGGAGAATGGAAGGGCAAGGAAGAGTGGAAGGAGGTGTGAGGAGTCCTTTTACTAGATGATTCTCCTTTGTCTGACACCACATTGTCAGATATGAGTTTTAAAGAGATCAAGATAAGTCTTCCAGTTCTTAAAAAATCTTAGGGAAACAAAACAAAAATATCCCATATTTTTACATGTTTTCATATCATAGGTCACTATCAGTACCAGGTGCTATGTTGTATCTCTCCACAGAGAAAGATTGTCTTGTTGACACAATCTTTCATGATCCTGTTAAGTCCAGAAGTTTGTTGTATTCCTGCTTATCCTGCCAAACTCATGAGAGCAGTACTGGTCCCTTGTGCCACAAAAGTTTGTGTTTTGGCAGACAGGTTTGTGATGCTGTTGTTTTTCACCCAGAGTGTCCCTCTTGGGGCATACAACAAAATATATATTTGTCATGCCTCATGCTAAACTTGCCTGCAAGGTCTGCTCCTCACATGCAGCAGTAGCTTTTCCAGTGTCAGACTGTGCTTGTAGCTTTCCTGGTGTTATATATGTGCCTTGGATTGGGAACCATGTTCTATTGTGTATCCACCTTATGAAGGAGCAGGCCCTTCATATCTGTGTTTTATACCTCTGTGTTGTTCCCCACTGTGTCCAAAATCCTCCTACCTTATCTTTGATAGCTGCACAGCGAGGTCATAGGTAATTTGCCACCATGTACTATATTTCAAATGCCATCCCACACAGCCCCTCAGAAAAAAAACCCCCACCAACCAAATAACAACAACAACAACAAAGATGGCATGAGCTTGAGTAATTCCTCACAGCTGTTATTGCAGAGAAAAACTTATGTCTGGCTCACATGTTTTTTTCTTCAAAGACCAGATTTCATCCCTGAATAACCTCCTTTAAGTGGTATCAGAATTGCATCATGAAAGCCATGAGGTTTCTAGAACTGAATCTGTGCTTCATATCCTCAAGATGAGGGAAAGGTCTTCCTTTTTTCTGTTCTCACTGTCTGCCTATGATAATGCAGTTTTTTTCCATCAGACTTTCTATGCTTGGAGCCCTTCTTTTTTATCTGATGACTTGTTTTCAGAGAAGAGTTACTTTCCACTTAAGAGCCATACTTAGGATGGTGTTTGTCTTACATCTGTCTTTCCTCTCGTTTTTGATCCCATTTTGGATATAATCTTATGCTGAGAAGAGCTGTAAAGGCAACAGACATATCATATGCCAAGCACAAAGAAAGATAGGAGAGGCTAGAACATTCCAGCTGCAGAGGCAGCAAAGTAAAATTTTTTTCACTTTTAAACAGCTAGGTAGAAATATACCCACTGTTAGAGCATAGATCTTACAGGTGTCTCTTTCCAGATACTTTGCATCAGCTGCTGTGCAAGAAGGCAAATGCTTCAGAAGAATTCAGGGATGTCTGCACCAACTTTGAAACTGTATCTTCTTGCAGTATATAGAGAAGTGTGCTTATAGGGTTTGAATTAGATCTTGAACATTGTCAGGTTAAGAGGCGAGACCCTGACCTGGCAGTGTTTCGGGCCTCCACCTTAGACAAAACCAGCCCAACAGTGCCTGATATGGACTTTCTCTCTGAAACAGTCTGAACAAGTTGAAATTAATAATCAATTTGATTTATTATAGTGACAGATAACAGATTTGGAATTGCCAGTGATAAGTTGAATAACTGCAAAGAATTTGAGCTCAAGCTAATAATTATACTCCTGGGGAAGCCTCTGACAAAGTCAAGAAAGTTAAAAGAGAAGGTTTAAAATAACACTAAAATATAATAAAGAGAAATGCTAGCAAAGATGTTAGGCTGTATGTTGATTGCACAATTTTTACCAAGGAAGCCTTCCTTCCTGGAGCAGCCTCGGTCATCCTCTGTGATAGCTAAATCCTAAGGTCTTCACCCTGTCTCCCACCAACCAAGGAAAAATTCCTCGCATGGGTTTTTATATCCTGATTCTAATTGTCCTTGCCTTCTAGTTGACATTTAGCATGATTTGGATGGAGAGTTGAGTAACATAGTCATAAATGTACTGAGGGGCATCAATTTTAACATTAAAATCACCATTAATTAGGCAAAGGTCTCAATTTGCTCACTGTGGCCTTCATAATCTGCTTTGAAGCTCTGTTTTTTGTTATTTCGGCCTTGCTTCATTGGTTTTAGCCGAAGCAGCCATCTCATCTTCGCAAGACTCCCTCCTTCAGCCACCTGGCAGGCCACCTTTGCAGATTCCATTCACAGAGATATCCCAAACATTTTCTTGGTGGTAAGCATCTCAACCTTTCTCAAGGAGCACACTAAATCAGCCTGCATTTCTTTCACACAGAAAAGTAGGCCTTAATACCACAAACATTCATTGCATTCTTTACTACATGTCACGTCTTGCTTGAATGAAAAAGAAGTTCTATCAGTTGAATGAGAACAGCAATTTAGCTTAATTTCTTTTTATAACCTCTCTTCATTTTAGAGGTCCTGTCTTTGGACAGTAGATGTCAGTTGCCCTTTCTTAGTGGAAGACACTGAATATATATTTCTGTTCCCAACGAGGAGGCTTTATTCCAGCAATTCTGTGTGAATTAACGAGCCCAAATATGAAAGAGGAATAATTTTAAGCGAAGAACTGAATGATATGTTTTAAAGGCAAAAGCTTATTGTTACTCAGATTGGAAAAGAGCTTTCTGAAAGGGCAGAGAATTACCTTTACAATTTGATATAATTAAGAGTCAATAAAATATTAAGAATTATTCAAAAGATATTAAATCATTTAGGTGTATGAAGTTTAAACTGGTCTGTTATCTTCTAGACAATATAAAATAGTTCAAGAAACTTGAAAAATAAACCCAGTATCTAATGGAAGATTTTATTTATAAAAGGATATTATAAAATACATGCTTCTCAGATTCTCTTGCAGTCAAAATATATTCATGGAAATAAACTTCTAAGGGGAAAAAAATCCTTTCATATGTTTTTGTTTGCATCTTAAAAGCCTAAAAGTAGTAAAAATTTGCATGTAAGAAAGTCATTCATAATACAAACCAGTATAAAATATATTAAGATACTGCTGAGTGAAGGGCATTGAGGGATATGAAAGTCTGAAAGGTATCACAGTACCACAGTATGTTAGGAGTTAGAAGGGACCTTGAAAGATCATCTAGTCCAACCCTCCTGCCACAGCAGGAGTCCCTAAGACTAGGTCACAACAAAGCTTCCCTGACCGGGAATTGAACCTGTGGCCCGGTGGTGAAAGCGCCAAATCCTAACCACTAGACCACCTCCAAACTTAACATAGTGAAAAAAATAAAAAATAAATGAAGTCTGCAAAATAATTTTCAATCACAGAAAATAAAATCATAACAGTAATTCTTACATTGATTAATCTAATATCAAAACCCAAAAGGAAAAAAAGAACCCAAAAGCCTGATAAAGGACTTAGAGGGTTTTTGATATGGTTTCCTACAAAGCAAAAAGACCTAGACAAGAAACTGTGAGCTGTATTCCTCATGAGCCATTGGGGGAATGTGCATATTTATCATCAAAAAGATGCTTGTTGAATCTGTCTTTGAGATGGTCAAAGCAAGGCTTCTCTTATAGCAGAACATGACTCATAACATCATTGTTTACTTGAATGGAACTGGAGTTGTTGCCTATTCAACACTGCCACTGTGAAATATTGTAGGCAGCTAGAGGTTTTTCTCTAACTTCTTTAATAAAAACAAAACCCCAAACCAAACCAAAACAATACCCAAAACCAAAACACAAAACACCTAAGATATTAGTTTATTATTTTTGATATTTTATATTATTTTAGATACAGTTCTCCTTAGTACAACAACTCAATTTAGAATAAAGTGCTTGAAAGTGCACTATATATTTGTACTACCCCAGAAAACTTCATTTTAGTTGCTCTGAAATAACCTATGATGATACGAAATAGGGGAAATGGGATGAAGTTGAGTCAGGGGAAGTTCAGGCTGGAGATTAGGAAAAGGTGCTTCACTCAGAGGGTGGTTGGAATCTTGCACAGCGTCCCCAGGGAAGTTGTCTCAGCACCATGCCTGATGGAATTTAAGAAGCATTTAGATAACGCTCTCAGGCACATGGTGTGACTCTTGGGATGTCCTCCTTAGGTTTAAGAGTTGGACTCGATGAGCCTACTGAGTCCCTTCCAGCTCTGACAATACTATGATAATTTGGGAAAATGTATTATGCTTATCCAGCCCAACTGCTACTTCTAAAATTAATCAAAGTTTTCATGCAGTAAAAAGATAGCTGAAGTAAATATTCTGAGATTAACTACTACTCAGAAATTCTTCAGACAACCTTCTGTGTTTGGTCTGATTCATTTCATGAGCAAAGTAAAAAATGGTAAATAAATGTTTCCTATTTTACAAATCAGACATTAAGTCCAGACTATAGAGATTTCTTTTAATCTGCCAAACAGGCATTTTGACAAAATTTCTTCTCCAAATCCACAAAAATACCAGGAAATACATCTTATATGTGGTTAACTTGCATAACTAAAAGCTATTAAGAAGTCTTTTCCCTGCCTGTTGCCCACTGTAAGAGTCTCTTTTGAGATGTGCTATGATACAATGTTTCTTTTCCAGAAGACTTTAAACTATGCTTAATTAAATATGAGACTCACCTTCAGACAACTTTGCTTCGCCCTTCCTCAGAAAATATCTCTAAAGCTACATCTAGTGACAATAAACTCTTGGTGTTGTGTAACTCCCTTTTCTTAATCATCAAGACAGGAAGGATGTACAAGCTGTCCACATGCAGTACAACTGTAAAAATGTTCCAGCAGAGATATGGCTCATGTGGACATAGCACAAGATGCATTTGCTTTCAGGAGCTTCAGATCTAGACCAACAGGCTGCTCTTATTGTGTGTCATCCGTATTTAGGATCGTGTTTTATTTAGCTTTCACCTCTTCACACTTGCTTGCTCCACTTCTTTTTCATGAAGCACCTTGTGTCCTCTCACTCTCAAAATGTTGTAATCCTGCCACCTTTAATTCCTTTCCAGCTCCCAGTTGTCTCCCACCCAAGGCTATCACTGTTTTCACGCTGCGAGCAAATGAATAGCTTTGCAGGTGACTGGCTTCAAAACTGACAGTGTATGCCAAAAGGGTAGATATGCTTCTCAATCAAGCCAAGGTAGCAGTTGGCAAGGTCTGGGCTTTACAAATAGCTTTGATCTAGCCCTTGCAGCTTCAACTGTGGGTAAACATTAACTAATATAAACGTGGTATAGCTGGGAGAGATGTGGCCTTTCCTAAGACTGTTTGTTAGAAGAGGGTCAGGTTCTTATGAGGAAAGGAAGGTTATGAAAAGGAAAAGACTAGATAAGGGAAACATGTAAATAAGGTAGAAAGCCTACACAACAGACAACAATCAAAGAGAAAAAGTATAGAGTCTTTTAGCTTGGAAAGGACCTTTAAGATCAAGTCCAACCACTAACCTATCACTGTGAAATCAACTACTAAACCATGTTCCTAAGTGCTACATGGGCATATTTTAAATACCTCCAGAGATGGTATTTAAAAGAGACTTCCCAGGGCAGTCTGTTCTGATGCTGGATAGCCCTTTTGGTGAAGAAATATTTCCTAATATCCAATATAAACCTCCTCTGATGCAACTTGAGGCTGTTTCCTCTTGTCCTATTGCTTGTTACTGGGGAAAAGAGATCGACACTCACTTTGCTACAACTTCCTTTCATGTAGCTGTGGGGGTGACAAGGTCCTCCCTCAGCTTCCTTTTCTCCAAACAACCCCAGTTACCCCAGCTGCTCCTCATAAGACTTGTTCTCTAGACCCTTCACCATCTTCATTGCCTTTCTTTGGACACACTCCCCCAACTCAAAGTCTTTCTTGTAGTGAGGAGCTAAAAACTGAACCCATTATTTAATGTGCTGCCTCACCAGAAGATTACCATAGAATCATAGAATTGTCAGAGTTGGAAGGGACCTTAAAGAAAGAGTCTACTTAACTCTCTTTTTGTTATTAATATATTATGGAAACATTTTTAATTACCTTTTAGAACAGTAGCTGGATTAAGATCTAGTTGGGCTTTGGCCCTTCTAATTTTCTTCCTGCATAATCTCACACATCCTTGTAGTCCTCCTGAGTGGCCAACTCCTTCTGCCAAAGGTCATAAATATATAAATAATATTTCTAAATATATAACTAATAATATTAAAAGTACTGGAAGGCCACAATAAGGTGTCCTCAGAGCTTTCTCTTCTCCAGATTGAATAACCCCAACTCTCTCAGTCTGTCCTCATAGGAGAGGTGCTCCAGTCCTCTGATCATTCTCGTGGCCCTTCTCTGGACTCCTTCCAGCACCTCCATATCCCTCTTGTAATAGGGGCTCCAGAACTGGACAAAATATTCCAGGTGGGGTCTCACAAGAGCAGAGAGCAGAGTACAGAGCGAGAATCACATCTCTTGACCTGCTGGCCATGCTTCTCTTGATGCAGCCCAGGATACAGTTGGCCCTCTGGACTGCAAGTGCACACTGGCAGCTCATGTTCAGTTTCTCATCCACCAGCACCCCCAAGACTCTTTCCTCAGGTCTGCTCTCAAGCCAGTCTTCACCCAGCTTATATTGGTGCTTGGGATTGCCCTAAACCAGATGTAGGACCTTGCACTTGGTCTTGTTGAACTTCATGAGATTGGCATGGGCCCACCTCTCCAGCCTGTCCAGGTCCCTCTGGATGGTATCCCTCCCCTCCAGCATGTCAACTGCACCACACAGTTTGGTGTTGTTGGCAAACTCGCTGAGGGTGCCACTCGATGCCACTGTCCATGTTGCTGATGAAGATATTGAACAAGACTGGTCCCAGTACTGATCCTTGAGGGACTCCACTTGTCACTGACCTCCACCTGGACACGGATCTTTTGACAGCCACTCTTTGGGTGCAGCTGTCGAGCCAATTCCTTATCCAGAGAGTGGTCCATCCATCAAACCCATATTCCACTCATTTGGAGACCAGGATGTCATGCAGGACAGTGTCGAAGGCTTTGCTCAGGTCCAGGTAAATTATGTCTGTTGCTCTTCCCCGGTCTACTGATATTGTGAACTTTTCATAGAAAGCCACCAGATTCATCAGGCACGATTTACCCTTGGTGGAGTCATGATCTCACCAGGTACAGAGGTGATACTGACAGGCCTATAGTTCACCAGATAATCCTTCTTTCCCTTTTTAAAAATGGGGGTTATGTTCCCCCTTTTCCAGTCAGTGGGGATTTCACCAGCCTGCCGTGACTTTTGGAATACAATAGAGAGTGGCTTAGCAACCTCGTCCTCCAATTCTCTCAGTACCCATGAGCGTATACGTTGGGTCTCATGGACTTGGGAACTTTCAGGATCTTCAGACAGTCACGATCCTTATCTTCACTTACCACAGGCAGTTCTGTCTTCCAGTCCCCTCCATTATCTTCTTTGACTTTGGAGGTGTGGCAGGAGCCCTGGCCAGTGAAGACTGAAGTGAAGAAGCTGTTGAGAACTTCAACCTTCTTCGTATCTCCCATCACTAGTTCTCCCGTTTCTTTTCTGAGGAGGCCCACACCTTCCCTGGTCTTCCTTTTTCCATTAATATATCTACAGAAATTTTTACTATTCCCCTTGATCTCCCTGGCTAGATTTAATTCCCACTAAGCTTCAGTTTTCCTAACCCATTCTCTTGGTGCCTGGACAGCTTCCCTATGTGCCCACGATTCTAGTTATCCCTTCTTCCACTCCTTGTATAGATTCTTTTTATGAGATAGTGTGTGCAGGATCATCTTGTTCATCCAGTCAGGTGTCCTAGCATTCTTCCCTGCCCTTCTCTTTGTTGGGATACATAGCTCCTGGACATGGAGAAGGTGATCCTTGAAAACTGATCAGCTGTCTTGGGCCTCCCTTCCCTCTAGGGCTTCGTCCCACGGTACTTTGGCCATCAGATCCTTGATGCGATCAAAGTCTGCACATCCAAAGTCTAAGGTCGTGAGCTTAGAATATATCTTCCTAGATGCCCTGAGGATCTTGAATTCCAGTGCTTCATGGTCATTCAGCCAAGGTTGTCCCTCAGCCTTACATTGGTCACCAGTCCTTCCCTGTTGGTAAGAACAAGGTCCAGCATGCCAACTTTCCTGCTTGGTTCCTCTACCATTTGGAGGAGGAAGTTGTCATCGATGCATTCGAGGAACATCTTGGATTGCTGGTGCCTTGCTGTGTTGTCCCTCCAGCAGATGTCAGAGTGGTTGAATTCGCCCACAAGGATAAGGGCCTGTGCATGTGAAACAACTTCTATCTGCCTATGGAGGGCCTCATCTACTTGGCCCTGCTGGTCAGGTGGCCTGTAGCCGACTGGTGCCTTGCTGTGTTGTCCCTCCAGCAGATGTCAGAGTGGTTGAATTCGCCCACAAGGATAAGGGCCTGTGCATGTGAAACAACTTCTATCTGCCTATGGAGGGCCTCATCTACTTGGCCCTGCTGGTCAGGTGGCCTGTAGCCGACCCCTACTGTAACATCACCTTCCCCTGTCTTCACTTTAATCTTAACCATATGCTCTCAACCAGTTCATCATCCTTCCCCAGGTGGAGCTCTGTTGATTCCGGCTGATCACTGATGTAGAGGGCAACACCTCCTCCCTTTCTGCCCTGCCTATCCTTCCTAAACAACTTGTACCTGTCTGTTCCCAGACTCCAGCCATGGGAACCATCCCACCAAGCTTCAGTAACAGCCACTATGTCATGGCTTTCCAACAACACAATGGCCCTTAATTCATCCTGCTATTGCCCGAGCTTTGTGCATTTGCATAGAGGCACTTCAGTTGGGCTGATAGTGTCACCTTTTTAGGCAAACCCCTCTTGATTTTGTTGGGGCATCTTGGTGCGTTATCTCTGGCTCGCCTCAGATATGCTTGAATTTAACATAGAATTTGATTTTTTAAAAATAATTTGGGGTATATTTGTGGAATTAATTATATATCCATCAGTTCAGATTCTGTCAGATGCTGAAGCAGCATCAACCTCCCATTCTCAGGGTAGAGCTGGTTCATGCTGTATGCTAAGAGAAACCTTTTTTTTGTTGCCTTTGGTCAGTATATCTGTACATTTTATGACATCAAGATAGAATATGTCCTTTACACCTGAAGAATCCACCCACTTCTTAAACCATCATCCCACAAATATTTGTGTGATCTTCAGAAGCATGAATTATTCTGCCTGTTGGAAACTGTCCACAAGCCACACTTTATTGTAGATTCACAGGAGATTTCAAGAAGATTATACATTGAGTCTTGAATTTCCTAAGTTTAAGAGGTCTATTTGCCTGAAATGAACCCTTTATAGGGAATGTTTTCAAGCACTTTGCAGTAGGAAAGCTATTAAAGTGTTAAATGTGATTTATTATTAATTGTGCTATACTACACAAATGATTTCAGACTATATTTACTACCATGGTAACTGCATTATAAAATGAAGAGAAGATTCAGTTCTTCATGAAAAAAAAAACATATGGAAGAAAGAAAATTGTAAATTTAGAACATCAATTTGTATAATAGAAGAGGTAAATTACTAAGTATATATTTACTTACCACAATGTATTCTTTTCTTAATAAGCAGTAACAAACAGAGAAAAAAGCACTGACTTAGGAAAAATATTTTCTTTGGGTAGGGTGTTACTGAATGAATTATACTGTCCATGAGCAATCTGTTAGTTTAGGTCTTGAAGGTGGCAGCTATAACTCCTCCAGCTTAGGCAAGAAGGAGGAAGACCTTGTTTCTGGTTCTGCTAATGAATTTTCAACATTAGAAAAAGAACTCTAATTAGATCCATAAGTACTGTATTTGCGCGATATTGTAGCAGTGGAATTCAAAGCTGTGCAGAAACCCTGAAGTGTAAGAAATCATAGCTGTAATCTACTTATACTTTAGGAACTGAAGAGCCCTGGGTCCATAACACCACTGACACATCATCGCTTCCCCATCATAGCAAAATAAGCTGTGATTACATCCTTGGCCTTTCCCCTTCCACCATTCCTCACCCTGGGCTCTCAGGAGAACCTCCAAGGACCATGTCTTCCATTGCCTGAGGAGTGAGAGGGCAGTGAAGACTTCTAGTATTTTCATCCACTAGAATAAATGAGATAAAGATGTATATTGAACAAGAATTCATGGAGGTATAAACCTTTGCAGAACTGACAGAGACTATAAAAAATAGCAAGCTCAACTGTGGAAAACAATCGTTAGCTAAGAGCTTACTAGTCAAACTTCATGAAGAGCTGTCTAGAAGGAAGTAACAGTAGACTGCTAAACAAGTGTAACAGGTCAATCCATATCATTTGTTCTACCTGAAGACACCTTAAAATAAACTGTATTGCTATGACATTGAATTTTCCTAAGAGGGAATTGTTGTTTCTCTATTTCTGTTTTCCTCTTCAATATTTCTTTTAATCTGTTTCAGTCTTCTTTCTTTTATGTCCTAGTTTGGCAGCTCCCAGATGACAGCATCAATATGCATTTATCTTTAAAATTCAGTGAAAAAATTCAAACCCTGGAAGATACTGCTTTTAAAGAATGTAATCTGGTACATGAGAGTATCTCTTCAGGCTTCACAGATACTTTTGCTAGCAGGACAATAAAATCCGCAAGGACTTGTCCTGTTGTGGAATGTTGCTGCCATTTCGGCAAAGACACTAAGGCAAAGGACTCTGGAGCAGAGGATCATGCCAGAGGACCTTTTCTAAAGCAACAAAAACACAAGGCAAAAGCTCAGGGACAGAGAGGGTGCCCCAGCCCTCCCCCAGGGAGGGAAGTACTGAGCCCCTGGGGAGTGGCAGCTCTGTTTCAGCATGGACAGGGAGAAAAATGATGGTGGCCAAATCCCTGAGTGCACAAAAGCAGCCCTGTGACCAGGAGCACGGTGAACAGAATGGACAAACAGGGCATGGAACATCAGCCAGGGCAGGGCAAGGCAGTATGCATGGCAGCATGCACAGGCAGGGCATGCAGGAAGACACAATGATCCTCCCGGCTCAAGAGGTGAGCTTGACTAGTGGTCGTCATTCACACAACTAGAACAGACTGCTGTAGCTATGGTTTACACTTGACTGAGAGTTGCTGCCAGAAGGAATGTGGGAGGTTTAGGCTGGATGTTAGGAAAAGGTTCTTTACCCAGGGAGTTGTGGAGCAGTGGAACAGGCTCCCCAGGGACGTTGTCATGGCGCCAGCTCTCGTGGAGTTTAAGAGGCACTTGGACAATGCACTTAGGCATACAGTGTCACTGTGGGGTTGTCCTGTGCCTATAGGAGTTGGACTCAATGATCCTTGTGGGTCCCTTCCAGCTTGGGGCATTCTATGATTCTGTGACCCAGACAAAGCTCCCATGTAAACATGCAGTTGTCTAAGTCTCTGGCTGCAGGGAGTGCCTGAACCTGTCACTGGTACTGGTGGGCAAGAGAGATAATATCTGTGAAGTACTACTAGGTAGAGGATCTGTTCAGCCTGGTGGCAGAGCTGAAAGAGGAAGTGGAAAATTTAAGGAGTATCAGGGAGTGTGACAGGGAGATAGACTGATGGAGCCACAAGCCGTCCCTGAGACAAATGCAGCAGGTGAATATTCCACAAAAAACCAGAGGATCCCCTACCCTCTCACCACCAGATGGAAGGAAGGGACCTAAGAGACAGGGGAGAATGGATCCAGATCCCTGCTTGAGGCAGCAGGCGAATTGTCTCCCAGCTTCCTTTGCCTTCCTGGGTGCCCTCACACAATAGGTATCAGACTTCAGAAATTGAGGGCCAGGCAAATTATGATGTAGGATGAAAGTCCATCCAGGGGTTGCCTAGGGTGAGTCAGTCAACCCCATGCATTACTACAGCCTCCACAAAGAAAGAATGAAGGGTAATTGTCATAGGAGACTCCATTCTGAGGGAAACAGGGGGCCTGATAAACCAGACCCATCCCACAGTGAAGCTTGGTGTCACCTTGAGGCCCAGCTAAGAGAAGTCACTAGCACAGCCCTCTGATTATTACCCATTGTTGTCCAAGGGCAAGTAAAAGAGATTTCAGAGATTTAGGGTCGTTGGTTGAAGAATTAGGAGCACAGTGTTATCTTCAATCCCTTCAGTGGCAGAAATTAGTAGTAACAGGAAGAGGAAAACACATCTGATTAACACATGGCTCAGAGGCTGGTACCATCGGTGGATGTATCTTGGGGTTTTCAATCATGAGGCAGTTTACATGGCACCAGGCCTGCTGGCAACAGATGGGGTTCACCTGTCTCAAAGGGGGGAAAGGATTCTAGCCCAGGAGTTGGCAGAGCTGACTCAAGGTTTTAAACTAAGTTCAGAGAGGGAAGGGGATAAAACCAGACTCACTAGGGAAGAGCCCAGGGGCATCATGCCAGTATTGGAGTCAAGATTGGTACCCCAGCTGAAGCACATCTACACCAATGCATGCAGCATAGGCAACAAACACAAGAAGCTGGAAGCCATTGTGCAGCAGGAAAGCTGTAAGATAGTCATAGTCATGGAAACATGTTGGGGTGACTCTTGTGACTGGAGTGCTGCAATGGATGGCTATGAGCTCTTCAAAAGGGACAGGCAAGGAAGGAGAAGTGGTGGCATGTCTCTGTATGCTAGGGAGAGTTTCAGATGTATAGAGCTTCGTGATGGTGATGATAAGATTATTTATGGGTGAGGATCAGGGGGAACATCAACAAGGCAGATATCCTAGTGAGAGTCTGTTACAGACCATCCAACCAGGATGAAGAGGCAGATGAAGCATTCTCCAAGCAGCTAGTGGAAGTCTGATGACTACTAGCCCTTTTTCTTGTGGGGGATTTCAATTTACCAGATGTCTGCTGGAAATACAACACAGCAGAGTGGAAAACATCTAGGATGTTCCTAGAGCATGTGAAAGAAAATCTCCTGACACAGCTGGTAAGAAGCCTCCCAGGGGAAGTGCCTCGCTAGACCTGCTGTTTATGAACAGAGAAGGACTTACTGGATATGTAGTGGTTAGAAGTTGTCTTGGGCATAGAAAGTACAAAATGATAGAGTTTTCAGTTCTTGGTGAAGTAAGAAGGGGGTCAGCAAAACTGCCACTTTGGATTTCCCAGGTCCCTTGGGACAGAGTCCTGAAGCACAAAGGGGTCCAGGAAGACTCGATATTCTTCAAAGAAGGAAATGTTAAACGCAGAGGAGCAGGCTGGCCCCATGTGCAGTAAGACTAACAGTCAGGGAAGAAGGCTGGTGGGGCTGAACAGGGAGCTTTCACTGAGACTCAGGGAAAAAAGAAAGAGTTGACTATTTTTGGAAGTAGGGATAAGCAACTGAGGAAGAGTACAAGGATGTTGTTAGGTCATGCAGTGAGAAAATTAGAAAGCCAAGAGCCCAGCTAGAACTCAATCTGGCCACTGTCATAAATGATAACAAAAGATATTTTTACAAATTAGCAGTAAGACAAGGGCCAAGGAGAATCTCCTTCCTTTATCAGATGTGAGAGAGAACATTGCCACTAAGGATGAGGAAATTCCTTCTTTACCTCAGTCTTTAGTAGCCAGATGAGTTATCATCAGGGTACTCAGTCTCCTGAGCTGAAAGACAAGGGTGGGGAGCAAAATAAAGCCCCCATCATCCAGGAGGAAACCATTAGCGACTTGCTACTCCACTTAGACACTCACAAGCCTCTGGGGCCAGGTGAAATCCACCCAAAGGTACTGAGGTGGTGGAAGAGCTTGTCGGACAAGTCTCCAACATTTAACAGCAGTCCTGGTCATCTGGGGAGGTCACAGATGGCTGGAGGATAGACAATGTGATGCCCATCTACAAAGAAGGACTGGAAGGAGGATCCTGCGAACTAAAGGCCTGTCAGCCTGACCTTGTAACTGGGGAGGGTTATAGAGCAGATCTTCTGAGTGTGATCACTTGGCATGTGCAGGACAATGAGAGGAAGAGCCCCAGCCAGCATGCATTTATGAGAGGCTGGTCCTCCTTGACAAGCCTGATCTCCTTATATGACCATGTGTCCCACCTAGTGGATGAGGCTGTGGGTGTAGTCTACCTAGAATTTAGTAAAGCCTTTGACACTGTCACCCTCAGCATTGTCCTGGAAAAGCTGGCAGCTCATGGCTTAGACACTTTTCTGGGTAAAAAACTGGCTGGGAGGCCCAGAGAGTTGTGGTGAATGGGATTATATGCAGTTGTTGGCAGGTCATAAGTCATGCGCCCCAGGGCTCCGTTTTGAGGACAGTTCTGTTCAGTATCTTTTTCAATGATCTGGACCAGAGGATCGAGTGAACCTTCAATAAGTCTCCAGACATCAAGTTGGGCATTCATGGTGTATTCATCTGTGCTCTGTAAAGGGATCTGGACGTCCTGGATTGATGGGCTGAGGCCAAATGCATGACATTCAACAAGGCCAAGTGCCTGGTCCTGCACTTGGGTGACAACACTACAAGCCTGAGGCAGAGCGGATGGAAACCTGCCTGGTGGAAAGGGATCTGGGGATGCTGGTCAACTACCAACTGAACATTAGCAGGTAGTATGTCCAGGTGGCCAAGAAGGCCAACAGCATCCTGGCTTGTATCAGAAATAGTGCAGCCAGCAGGACTAGGGAAGTGGTTGTCCCCCTGTACTTGGCACTGGTAAGGTCACACTTCAAATACAGTATTCAGTTTTGGGCCCTTCAATACAGGAAGAAAGATACTGACATCCTGGAGAATGTCCAAAGAAAGGTCATGAAGCTGATGAAGAGTCTAGAAAACAAGCCTTATGAGAAGCACCTGAGAGAACCAGGGTTGTTTAATCTTGAGAAGAGAAGGCTGCAGGGAGACCTTCTAGCTCTGCAACTCCCTGAAAGGAGGTGGTAGGGAGGTGGGGGTTGGTCTCTTCTCCCAGGTAGCAAGCAATAGGACAAGGGGAAACATGTTGTGCCAGTGGAGAATTAGGTTGGCTATTAGGAAAAACTTCACTGGAAGAGTAGTTAAACATTGAAACAGGCTGCCTAGGGAAATGGTAGTGTCACCATCCCTGGAGTTGTTAAGAAAATGTGTAGATCTGGCACTTTACTACATGGTTCAGTGCACAATGTGGTATCGGGTCAACAGTGGGTCTTGATGATTTCAGAGGTCTTTCCAACCTTGGAAATGGAATCATGTTTCTATGATTCTTTGATTCTATCATTTGACAGCTCGCATTGGTAGTGAAGAGGTAAAGACAATACTGCTCTGGCAGGGGGTTTGGACTAGATGATTTTTCGAGGTCCCTTCCAACTCCTAACATTCTGTGATTCTGTGACTATAAAAGATGATCCAGAAGCTGTACTGAAAATGATGCATATTTTAGGTTATTCTACTTTTTATAAAACCAGGTTAACTCTTTTTTTTTAATTATTTTTTTTGGTCCAACTAACCTTCATACAGTATTTATGTGAAACTCAATGTGAAAAAGTGAATATTATATGAATGCACAGGCTTTTAATAAAAGATTTAAGTAAAAACCCAGCATGGGCTTAGCAAATGACTTGGTGCAACTGAATAGAACATTTTAAAAATGTGTGTGAAATAAAACATATTAGTAGCATAGTTAGCATTTAGTCTTTTCTTGATTACTTAAAGCATTGAAGTTAAGACTTAGAGAAATATATATTATTCTTTGGGGGAATTACTAATACTTTCAGATGAAGAAATGTGTTTTGACACTTGTCAGTAGACTACCATGATTTCAGACTTTTTGCAGTGGTGAAAGCCAAAGCTTTGTGCTGGTTTCTGTTCCAGAGGCTGGCACATTGACAATCCACTTGAAATACTGAATGCTACAAATTCTAACCAAAGTTTTCACAGAAGTATTTGGAAAAAGTGTGTCCAAGCACAGTTTCCTCAAGAGTTCCCCCATACACAGTGCTATTTGACAAAAACCACTCAGAAAAGCTGCTTGTAGTTTGGATTTTCAAAGACTGTAAGCATTGGCCTTGTTCAAACTTCAAATAGTTGTTTCTACCTCACTTAATCCAAAATTTGTATCTCCTTTTAGGATCGGTGGAGCTGTGCCAACAGTCTTCTCCTATTTTTCGGAAGTGCTTGCTCGGGAGAAGAGAGGAGAACACCTGAGTTGGCTCTGCATGTTTTGGATGATAGGTGGCATCTACGCTTCTGCAATGGCTTGGGCAATAATTCCCCATTACGGTAAGAAAAACATTTTCTTGTGATTTGGAGCTTTTCTAGGATGAAAATAAAGTTCTTGAAGTATAGTTTAAGGAGGGAGCTTCACGTCTGTTTTCAAAATACAGGCCCTGCTGTTAAAAAGAAAATAAGAATTCCTTGTGGTGAAACTAATGAGAATAGATTGTACCCTACACAACAACCAATATATTAAAAAGTGCAAAAATTAGTCAATACCTGTGTTTAGTCAGATTCTTTAAATTATTGAAAACATGGACACGTGAAAATGTAGTTGGTGTCATTGTTAAATATGGAGAAAATAGGTGGTGTGGAGACGGCATCAGAGAAAGTAAATTTAAAATTGCTGGACATCAAATTTGTGCTCACTTCATTTGATACAGAGATAAAAGGATAAAATGTTTATTCTACATTCTAGAAAAAGAAAACTGAGGAACATTTTAATGTTTCCAGTGCTAATTCTGAATATAAAGCTGTGCTAAATGTTTTGTTGCTAGTATATATTTTTAGTGCTGTTGAAATAGAGAAATTGAACAGGGTGCACTTAAATGCTGTAGGGGTGAATGTGGGCAAATAAGACAGAAAATTTGCAAAGGCTGAATTTATGCACACATGCAACATATGTCACTTTGTGAAAGAGGTCTTTACCGCCCTGACATGGTGAAACATTATGTGGAGCTACAGATTTGATCCTTGATCTCTTGGGCCTACCTTTTAGAAAAATTAAGTGCTCGTGGTTCTCCAGGATTGCTGAGACTGCTTACAGCTTTTTAAAAATCAGCCTCTGCAAGCTCTTCTTCATGGACTTCTCAACACAGTGTTGTGAGTTAGCTGGCATCCAAAGAAGCTTTCTTTAGCCAAAATATAATGTTTTTCACAGTTGGATTGCAAAAGTGAGGATGACTTCATAACGTTTGCCCAAAGTGATCGGAACATTAAGCAAGCAGTAATGTCCAGAAATAAATTATAATCATGCAGACTAATCAAATATCTGGGCTGTTGGATTAAAGTTAATTTTAGAGTCTAGTACGTGCAACCTGAATCTATGTCTTCAACCTTGCCATTTGGCTTTGAATTGCTGGCATCAAAGAGGAATTCTTGCTGACGAGGCACAAAGCAGATAATTTATTTCCTTTTCAATTAGTAAATTGCTCTGGATGCCAAGTACTTTTTGCTTTCTTATGGACTTTTTTTATTTGTCTTTCAGGGGAGAATGCAAATGTTATGACAGACTGACTTACATAGGTTGTCTAATTTCATTACACATTTTATAAATAACTCAGTAACCTTTACTGAGGTGCTTTTAAAACATCACATGGCGGTATATCTCAATGAATAATAATATGCTTCCTCATACCGAAGCAGTAGTACTAGTGGGAAAAAATTTCGTCTTTCTTTAGCAGTGGAAGTATGTCAGCAATAAAAAGCCATGCTGTACTGATTTGATTAGTTTTGTTTTGTTTCCTTCTGCAAAATTATTTATGACATTACTTAAGACAAAAAAAGTAAAAAACTATTTTGAAAGACAGTGTTCTTCAGTGTTGGCCATATAAATCACTCTCCTTGCAATATATTCAGGAAAAGTGGACTAGCTAAAAGAAGGTTGAAAAGCAAGTTATAAACAACATAAACAATCCTTACCCATTTTTCTGCAAATGCTGCATTTGTGGTCTAGTGGTTAGGATTCAGCGCTCTCACCACTGGGGCCTGGGTTCAATTCCCAGTCAGGGAAAAATCCTGCTCTGGCAGGGGGGTTGGACTAGATGATCTTTCAAGGTCCCTTCCAACCCCTGACATTCTGTGATTCTGTGTGTGAATCCTTTCTCATGGGAAAAGAAGTGAGTTTACACATAATTTTGGCAATATTAAACAATGAGTTTATAGGTTTTAATAAGGTCTTAATAGTATCTTCACTTTAAATCAGATTTTTTCATTAGGATGTGAAGTTTAAAACCTGTGCCTGAGTTCCTAGTACAAAAGTGGAATCACTTCAGCTCAGGACCAGGGGCAAACTGCTTCACTGTCAGAAAGCTGTATTGAGCATTCAGGAGGCATTGCCAAAGAATCCCAGGGTAAACCCTGCTCTCATGCTCAGGAGAGTTCACTCACACGTTGCTGTGCCCTCCTGGAAACTCTCCAGGTCAGGCAAATACCAGTGCATATCTCTGCACTCTTTGTATCACATGCATCCATGAGAAGGGTCTTGTAGTGCTATTTTCTTTTACAATTTTTATGTGGTTTCTGTGGAAATAATTAGCCAGAATCAAGCAAAGATATAGATTTTTCTCCAAATCACTTCCAGTCCTTCTCATCCTTTTGCATTTTCACTGACAAGGAAGCAAAGCACAATTACAAAGAAAGCAGCCTACCCAACTCTAAGCCTCATTTATATAGCGTGTAGGGATTTCTGAGCTCTCTCCTTCTTGCATGAGGAGTAGAGTTGATTTTTCTCAGCTGAACTCAGAAGTTACTCAACAGCCTTGATGAAGTTGCATATATTCTCTGTTGAAAAGCAATAAATAAATAAGCAATAAATAAATAAAAAAGCCACAGAGCACAGTGGAATTATTCTTAAATGAATAGAAAAATACTAGGTCTACAATGTAGAATGATTTCGTACATCCCCTCCCAAAACCCCCTCTTTTACAAAAGTACTCCTTTCATTTTTACTTACTCTTATATAAGCCACTTTTAAAAGTCCTAGATTCACAGCTGGTATACATCATCTAGCCCAAGGCAACCAGTGAAGCTATCTATACAAATTTACCAGTTGAACATCCAGCTCTATCTTTCTGTAAGAAAACAAAGATTACTTTCTCTATATGTAACAGTTTGTCTCTGTTTCTCTACAAGCAGCACGGGAGTGTCTGAAGCCTGAGAAATGTTCTGAAACACAAAATACAGAGAGCCTAACAGTTATGTTGGCATCAGCATATTAAGAGAGTATTCAGGGAGATAAATATGAAAAGCTAGTATCTGTAAGACAAACATCTCTGTCTCAGGGCTTCTTGAATTCTATAGCTGTTGGCTTTTGTTTAAAAATTAAAAACAGATGGAAACTTGTTCAGGGTCTCCAAAAGAGGAGTTCAGGTCTTGGGGAAATTATTAGAAGAAACTTCTGCAGAGAAATGCTTCCAATTGATGCCAGTTATAAAAGTCTGCAGTCCAGCCTGCTGTTCTCCTCCCATTATGTGGAAGTAAGTTTACTGCAACAGTAAAGTGGAGTCTAAAGGTTGCACTTTTCTGAAGTGGTGACTGTTCCAAGATGAATGCTGTGAAACAGTTGCTCCCCAGTACATAAATGTTATATGGTATGTGTTTCAGACAATATAAGGAAAAAGTGAAGCTTTTTCTCTTTGTCAGCTATCTTTTTGTAGAAATTAAAAGATTAACAATGACTTAGTTTCTTAGATGAAGGATGAGAAGCCAGAGATTGGCAGATACAGCAGATTGTTTAGGCTACATTTTTTTCAACAGTGACCCACGAACCTGGTTATCTCAAGGTTTAGGTCAGGATTGTACCTGGATGAGTATAGAAAATTTTTGACTACTTTGAAAAGTTAGTGTCTTAACCTCATTATTGCTTCTCTGTAAAAAAATCCACTGTTGTTGAGATTACACAGGTTAATACATGCAAAATGTCTTTAGACACTATTTGTCTTCTTCAAAGTGTCGAAGTTGATAGTAACTTTGTAAATAAGTGGTTGTTGCTTTTACAGATATCACTGCAATTTAAATATTCCTCATAGCATTTCTAAATTTTGAAATGTGTGTTAGAGGTGGGTCTGAGTATCAATAGAACAGCTTGATTTCACTCATGGCTATTTCATCAGCTGCTCCCAGCATTTCCTCAGCAGCAAGGTTCCCACCAGCTTATAAATATTTTATAAATCATAATTTTATCTCAGCCAAAGGGTCACCAGGTTTCTTCTTCCACTATTCCTTTGCTATAGTCCCCAGAGGAGAAGTTGACTATCTCTGTTGCAGTGCTCCCATCCAATCAAAAGACCAGGATGCACTTACAAGATTTATAATAAAAAAAAGCCAGTTAACTGATTTCATACTGCTGTATCACTGCAGTTGACTGTGCCCAAAACAGTCACGGGAAGAATTTATACTCAGTAGTCATATCTACAGAGACAATTTACTTCAGTTCCTTATACATCAAGACCTGATTAATCTGAGTTGGAAATAGGAAAAACCTATTGATGGCAGTTTGATTTCCTTGTTTGAAATTGGAACATGCTGAAATACCATGATATCAATGATTTAGACAGGCAAGAGGTCCATCAGTGATGTCTTCCTCAATCTTGCAGAAAGTAAATAAGATAAAAGCACGATTAGCTGAAAAGGGAACAGAAGTAAACTGCTTACTGATGATAAGACAAAAAGTAAGGAGCTAAAATTTCTGTCAAGGAGAGGTTGTATAGATAATGAAAAAGACTTTCTAATGGTGTGTTAGTTAAGAACCTGAATAAAACTGCTAAGGTGGTAGTGAAATCTCAGCTACTGAAAGTCTTTAAGAATATTGTAGGTGCCATCATTGATTCTAGTTTGGAGCAGGTGGGTACACTTGATGTCCCCACAAGGTCTCATTCCTCCTTGTTATCAGGGAACTATTAAACACAGTTATTGATCCAGCAGGTGCTAGTTTAGGCCAGAAAAAGCAAAACAAACAAAGATAAAAAGTGAAGAAAAATTCAGAAATTATGCAAAAAAGCAAGTAACGGCATTGGATATACCTAGCATATGTAGGAAAATGCCTATCAAACAGTTCATAGAATCATATAATGCTTGTGGTTGAAACACACCTTCAAAGTTTGTCTAGTTCAAACCGTCTTCAGTAAGAAGGGACACCTTAACTATGTTTGGTTGCTCAGAGCCCCATCCAGCCTGACCTTGAATCTTTCCAGGGATGGGACATTCACAGCTTCTCTGGGCAACCTTCGTTGTAAAAAATTTCTTCCTTACATCTAGCCAGAAGCAATCCTCTTTTATTTTAAAACCCATTACCACTGGTCCCATAACAACAAGCCTTGCTAAAAAGACCATCTGCATCTTTCATGACTTTTAAGTATTGAAAGGCCACGAAAAGGTGTCCCTGGAGCTTTCTCTTCTCCAGGCTAAACAACCTCAACTGTTTCAGCCTGCGCTCATAAGAGAGGTGTTGCAGTCGCCTGATCATTTTTGTGGCCCTCCTCTGGGCTCATTCCAAGAGGTCCACATCTTTATTGTGCTGAGGGCTTCAGAGCTGTACACAGTACTCCAGATGGAGTCTCAGCAGAGGGAAGTAGAGAGGCAGTAAGTTTCTCCTTGCTTTTTCCAGATCCTATTCTGCTATAGTCTCTACAGTTTCCCTTTCTTGACTCCAGTACTATACAGGGAGAAACAGTCAGCTTCCCATGCCTTCACCATGCTCCCTGCTGCATTACAGCCCTGCTCCACTGTAGCTGCTGTCAATGTGGAGGCAATGTGTTTTGGCTTGTGCCAGACCAGTTTCAGAGCTGATGAATGGCATGTCCACACCACCATCCCAGTTCCCCTGCTGCCTGCAACACCCCTGAGGGATGGCTGACTTCTGCCTTTTCCTCTGTCCCCTGATGGGGTCTCTCCCCTTCTCCCCTCTGCCTGGGCAGTGCATTTCACAATGCTTTGGGGAATGTGATTATCTTTGAGACTATCTCTTCCTGTCAGATTTGGCTGAAGTAGGTCAATGGCTTTACTGGATGCTGGTGGAGTAACTAACAGACAGGTGAACAGACTGTTGACATAAACATCCTGTCTAATGCCATAAACATAATTTGCTACAGAAATTATAGTAACAGTCAATAACTGTAAATGACAATAAAACAACAGCAACTCCTCAGACTCAGTTTTAATGAAAACTTAATTTCACACAACTAATTGGCTTTTACTATATATTAAGAAAAATGACATCCAAGCTAATGAAGTTGCCTTAGAAGTCTGGCCAGTGGCCATCAGAAATGTCTGCAGTGTCAGACACCACCCTTGCTTTTCACTTCCAGAAATAAATTAAATGCTCATCTGCTGAGATTTCTTCTTTTTTCTAAAGTTTAATGTTAAAGACAAAAAGCTTTTGGTTTTGATTGGTCTATAACACGACAAATTCTGGTAATTTGTACAGATGGGCAAAAGAAGAGGTCACTGATATTAACCTATGGTTATTCAGATTCATAAATATATTAATTTTCTCTGAAACACAGTACAACAGTACAAATGTTTGACCATATTTCCATATTGTTTGTCTGGCTATACAACAGTCTGAAAACAAAATTATTGTCTTTTTAGTAACAGTTTCTATTCACTTCAGTAATATGTTCTGTGTATGGATTAGATATACAACTGTGATATAAATTTTAAGTTTGCAGCACAGTTGCCTTTAACATAAAATTAACATAACATCTATTACAGAATGGCATTGGAATTTTTTTACCCAGGAAGTTAGTTTTGTACATTTCCTCAAAGAAAATATTAAATGTTACTTTTGAAAATCATGCCTACTTCAGTGAAAGGAATTCCATCAAGATATAGTTCATTATCCATGCTTATCTGAGTGTATGAATACAGTATCTGACTATATTCTCTCTGTTCATATTTATAAGGGAGAATCCTGTGCAAGTATACAGAAAAAACATCATCTACCTTCCCTATAGTGTTTGTGTTCTTAATACTCCCAACACTGCTGGGAATTCTTACACTTTCCAAAGATGGCAGCAGAAAACTGTATAAAACGAACAAAGAGAAACAGAAAGATTTGGTAGTGAGGACTTTGGTCTGAGCTTTCTGTTCTCAGTCTCGTCATCTTTGATGGTGGCTAAGTTGAGGAGATTGTGCCTTCTACCACTCTGTTTCTGTCTTGCTGTTTGAGTTAGCTTCCTTCCTAGTACAGGGGCTATTTGTTTGGGGGCATTGATAGTTTTGGCTCCTCTCTTAGTGGTTTCCTGAATACAGCATTCCCATATAATAAAAAAGTGAAGAATCACAGCTAAAGAGATCAAGGTAAGGCTTTTAGGTTGCTTTATTTTCCCACAGGACCTTCATTTATTTCAGTTTGATAGAAACTGATTCAGTCATGATATCTCAATATTCTAGGCTGTGTAAGGAACTCATAATGCTGTATAGAAGGAAAAATATTATACAATGCTCTGTTTATTTAATATCTTGTATTTCCTTGTTCCCTTTGAACATTTCAAACCCTGTTGACAGTCTTTCCATAGGCAAAATCAACCTCCCATCCTGGACATCCTAGATAGATATACTACAGTATAACTGAGGATCATTTGTACTTGATTTATGAGTGCAAACAATATTTATTTTGGAAATGTTTGACCAAAGTTTGAATTCAAGACTTCTGACCCACGGTTCACAGTATGTACAGAAAACCTCCACAACATGGCTGCTGTCACATTAGAAGATCAGACTTAGAATGCGCATCTGGTCTAATTTTTAGATCACATAAAGTGCCTGTTTAGTCTATCTCTAAGTGATGTGATACTGTTCATTTTTGTTTAAAATTTAAAATAAAAACAAAATAGTTAAATTAAATAGCAAAAAAGGAATGAGACTTAAATCACAGCACTGAAATGATGATTAAAAAAGATTTTTCTTGCAACAACTGTCAAATAAAATATAATAAAGTTACATTTTGAAAGAGTTTCTTAAATAGCATAGATGTTCTGTTGCTACACTGCAGCAGCAGAAAAACTGTTAAAACACTATCACTGGTAAAAGACAGATCATGTATTCTTCAGGAAATGTTCCAGTATCTCAATGATTGTTTTACTTGTAAATTAGACTAAGTAGGAAAGCTGTGTTTCCTGTTTATAAACTGCAGTGTTTTATTTTGCCTTTTTCTAATTGTCATTTTTGATTAATTTCTTCTCTTTCCTTCTTCAGCGTGAAGCAATCATTTAAATATCCTTAGTCCAGATGTACATAAATCACTGGAAGTCCCAGGCCAGGGTAGGAACACTTACATTTTCAATCAGCTTTCACATTAAACAGCTGTTGTCAGTAGTGTCTACAACTCATCGTGCCAAATATAACACAATTTGGGAGACACAGCTATTCGTAGGCTGCTTTGGGCATCACACAAAAATATGTAGATGTTATTGCATCTGTGTTTTGCATATCAGTAGGACAACTCTGTACTCAGATTTTGTTGCAGAAAAGTGTTTTGTTTCAGACCTGGTTCCTAATGACTGCTGCATAGGGCATTCAGCAATTTTACATTGTCTACTTATGAAAGTAGATTTTGTCTGCTATTGATGATTGACTCTTCCTGTACTCTTTAACATTGTCCAATCAGGTGTTTCAAGCTTCGTACTCAAACAATTTTCAATTCTTAATCAGGTGTAGTAAAATAAAGTAGTGGCAACATTAATTACATGTAGAGACCAGAGGTAGAAATCTTAACAAGGAATCAAAAAGAAGGTCATACAAACAAAATTTGAGGCATATTTTAGGGACATTTTATTGCACAATCTTGGTGTTGACACTGACCATGATATTTTTAAGCTCTTACAGCAGTATCTTTTAACATGTGCCCTCAGTCTCTTTTTTTTGACATTGGTTGTATCTACTTGATCCATCATCTCTTGAACGCAATACGTGGCCTTTTCTTTTTTGACTGATGAACCTATAAGTCATGATGTTAGAATCATGGCCACCAGATTTTACCTCTTTTTTTTTGTAGATTGTAAAGTGCCTTCACTGAACAGCTGCACAGAGCCAGACCCAAGCAAGGACTTTGCAGAACTGCATGAGTACATAAATCTCTGGGGCCACTGACTCACTCAGCCAAGCAGTCAGATCAATTATGTGGCACAGTGCTTGTAATGAGATTTTCAATAGTATCAGCTGAATGTTAACCCTTGGTCACCTATTCTGGGTAGTTGTTTTTTGTACGTAAGTAATAAGAACATTGTCTTTCCAGTTCTTCAATCTCCTTTCTGCTTTGGACTATAGTCTAAACACAGTGTAATTATTGAATATACCTTACTCTTATTGGAAAATTACATGTTAATTTTTAAGCTTACTTTTTATCTTGTTAAGCTAAGAAAATTTGTAGACCATTCTTTGATTCAATTTTCTTTCCTCGTGCTACCAGCTACTGCTGTGGTTTTCAATAGCAGGGATTTCGTCAGATGCTTCTAGGCTATATGCCTATGAAAATAATGGAGACAAATAAATCGTCCATCCATAAGGCTTAGTTAGTCCTGCAGGACTCTATATATCCATTTGAAAAAAGTCTAGTGGTCTCTTCAAATTCAGGAAGGTTACAAACCACTGACCTATTGCATCTCAGCACTACTTTTGGTTTTTTCTGACTCCATAGTATTACAAGGGCATTGGGAAGACTGCAGATATATGTATAAAAGAATCTTACAGCCTAGCACTTAAAGAAAGCATTGGTTTCCACAGGACTAAGAGGGGTGCTGTGTGAGTCCTAATACCTTTCCTTACAAGTAGCTATAGATCTATGCGACATTTTTAACTGAAAGGAGAAGATTTTACAAATCCAATTTAGATGCATTAATGTGTCAAAAGCAGCCATTCACAGGGAGATTAAACATTTGAGATTTTTTATTAGAAGTCACAGATTTTGATTGAGTTTTGCATCTGAACCCTGGACAAAATTGGACCTGCGTCTATCTAGGTTAGCTTCTAGTAATCTTGGGTAGTTTTCTCTGAATAAGGATCATGAATGAACATAAGGGAAGTGCAGCACACTCTAGCCTGGAACATGCGTATTTACTTCCTTAATAATATCAATTGTGACATGATGTTTCTCATTTTAAATTTCAGAAAAACACATTTAACATAAGTTTTAGGAAAGATTTTGCATTGGTTTTTATTTTATAAAGTATGAGGTAGAGGGGAAGGAAGCTGTTTTGAGGACGTACAACCAGAATGTTTTAGAAACACTGATTTAAGATCTAAGCAGAAGATTATTGGTTTGCCCCGGAAAAATTTCAAAATCTATGCTCCTTGTTCAGGGATTGTGATGCATGAGCATATACCTATTTCCAAGGAATATAACAATATTTGCACTGAGAATGAAGACATGTAGAAGTTGGCTGGATTCCTGTTAATAGGTGTCTGAAGTCTGGCAAAACTACTAAAGACAAATTCTTAATGGTGACCTAAGTCAAGACACTGCAGTTCTGAGTTGAAATGCATTGAGATTCAGTAGATTTCCTGTAGGATAGTTGTGCTGCCTTCAGAATCTCTAAGGAGCAAAACTGGATCCTGCATTATGGTAGCTAGGTGGAGACATTAACATCAGCACAACATCTTATCAAAGGACATTTCTATTATTTCTCCCTAGTTTGAGAATGGCCAGAGTTAAATAAATAGAAGTGGAGGACTTCAGGGTTGTCTTCACACCTGAACAGTGGTATCTTTTGTTCCTTTCTTTTTAAATGCAGCAGTTTGCTTTTAGCCCTTTTTGTCATATTGGTGGGTGCAACAAACAGTTTAAACCAGGAGGTCAATCTAGGAAATAGCCAGAAAGCTCTGTGTTCTGAGCACCTGTCCATGGCCAACAGTTACTGTGAGGAATTAGGTGCAGGTATATCAAGAAACCATGTAGAAGGGTTTGTACAAATTTGATATTCATCATTTCTCTTTCCCTGTATGGAGTGATGGCTCTACATTTCATGTCAACTTCTTTCTTTATGTATTTGGACAGTACAGTCTTCCCCCAAATTCTGTATATTTTAGCTCTCATTTTTATCATCATTTTCATGCCTCTTCAGTGTTACTGAGATCTTCCATGACTAAGACTTAACATGTGCAAGAATTAATGTTCCTATTTTGTAGACAAGGATGCAGCTTTTACACAGAAAAGTACAATAAAACACTACAGATTGCCAATAACTCACCATGTAAGGATGATGTCAGACAGAGTGATGGAGACCGACTAAAGTGAATGAACAAAGTTGTATACCTCAGTGTAAAGTAAATAAGGAGAGTAATCTTTATCTCCTGTCAGCTGATTTGCTGTCAAATGATTTTTACAGCTAATGTTCAAACTTCCTGCAAAGTACCTTACCCAACACAGGGTTTTTGTTTGGTTTTGTTTGTTTGTTCTTTCTTTTAAACATGCTATATATATATGGCTAATCATTAAAATTTGTTTCACTGCTGTTTTACATGAGTAAAAAGGTAGTTTGTCCAGCTTTGTGATGTGTACAGGAATCCTCTCATTGCCTTATTTTTCTCAGTCGTGTAGTAAGCACAGTTCTCTTATGAGGAATTGCTGTTTTAATTCTCTTATATGTTTACATCTGTTCACCTCTTGCTATTTTAAAGATTAACTTCTTGCCTGTAGTGTGAGTCACAGCATCTTGACAAAGCCATACTTCAGGGCCAAATTAAAGTCAGATTTCAGATATAACATTGCAGTCTGTGCATGTAATGAAATACAAGATTCTCTTGTCTTTTATAACCCCAGCATTCCTAAGTATTCTGACTTGAAACCATTTTTTGTTGTTTTTTCTATCAGGGCTGTCACAGAAGCATTAGCATTTCTGTAGCAAGGAAACAAATGTAACAAATGTATTCTGTGCAGAGTATACCATATCATTGTCTGAAGTATGGGGAGTACAAACTTCCTCCTTAACAAAAAGTAATACCTGACAGTACTGCAGCAGATTTAGAAATATTTTAAAAGATTATTGATGTCACTGTTCAGAGGTGCTACAACTGGAGTCCTCACTCAGACTCTAAAGTGCCATGCACTTGATAAAAATGTTGTGCCTCATGATATCAGAGACCAAATTATTTTCTATCTGAGGTCAGCCCTGCTTGTAACTGTCCTAGACCTTGTCTGAATGGTTGATAATGTTACCAGGGTGATCAGAGACCTGATAATCTCAGGTCTTCAGATGAAGATCGACACCAGCACCAGGAAGTGATGTATCAATGGGTGACAACCCCTTCCTTTGTGGGAGAGGAAATCTGTCTTTAGAAAGTGCCTTGCTCCTCTTACTCACAATTTTAAGCGTCAGTAGGCCAAGTTTGAGTTTAATGTATTTGCAAAATGTATCTGTTTAACAATATTACTTTCCTCTTTCATTGAACTCTTGACCTTCATGGCTCCCAGGGTCTAACAGTATGAGCTATAGAGCCATGTATATGCAGAGGAGAGTTAGAGAGTCTTCTGCAGGCATCTTTATTAAGATGCCCCCATCATGGCCTGCCACACTTCAGCTATTTTATTTCCAGATTCCTTCTGCAGAAATTACCAGCTTCTAACTTGCTGAGCCAGTTGGTTTGTAGAGTATTTAACTAGCTATATAGGTTAAAAATATCACTGCCTTTCCCCTGTGATATTAATATTCTAACCATAGGAAAGACAAGTGTTCTACTTTATGTTGATGGAATTTCATATTAATATAGTTACAGAATATTTCTAAAACCAGTATTTCAGTATTTGTTTAGAAATCATGTTTCACTCAGTCTTGCAAAAAAGTCTGAGCTTCCACCACAATCTAATTTACCTGAACTAGTTGTTTCAGTTTCAGCGATGTTTTACAATTATTCTAATCAGTATGACCAAAATATATAGACTCAAATCCTAGATGTCACTCTCAATTAAACTTGGTAACGCCAGGACAGACTAAATATAAGTGCAATAATAATATTTTTCAGTCCTGAGAGCTGCAAAATATATAGTCCTCCTATGATTTTGCTTTAACTCAGATTTGGGAAATTCTCAAAACGACACCACGTAAGAGTAGAACTCTTTCTCCAGAATCTTTTTTTTTTTTTAAACTCCATATTTGTGTTACATGCGGTAACAGTGCCGCCGTGTGGCAATTTACAGCAATCACACACCTTACTTGCTTGGTATTTTTCAAATTTAAACATTAAAATTGAGGCTAGACAGATGAGTTCTGAAAAAAGATTTTGTTGCAAAACAGGATAAGAAAAATTATAAAATCATAGACAAAATCCTTGGGAAGCATCTATCTAATCTATGCACTCCTTGGCTATTTTTCTCTTCTATCCATAAGTTTAAGGATATTTTTGCATTTATTCCATCCTATGATCTACCAAATGACTGAAGCTCACACAAACTCATTTTATGACAACATCTGACACTACCATTAATCTCGTTTCTCTGATTCCTACTGAATGACTTACAAAAATCGTTATAGTCAATCTGTAGCTAACCATAACATCCCTATATTTGTTTAAGCTTTCTTTGCCCACAGTAGTCTCTTAGAAAGGTGTTTCACAACTTTATTCCTCCGGTATTTAGAAATCTTCCCCTTTCCAGCCAATATGTATACAGAGCCTCTAGCACCCATATTTTTCATTGCCAACATCACACTTCAGTGTAAGCCTTATGGATTTGTAGACCTTATGAGGGTAGGCAGGCTCTGCAGAGGGACCTAGATAGGCTGGATAGATGGGCAGAGACCAATGGGATGAGTTTTAATAAGGCTAAATGTAAAGTCCTGCATTTTGGTCGTAACAACCCCCAGCAGCGCTACAGGCTCGGGAAGGTGTGGCTGGAGAGCTCCCCAGCAGAGAAGGACCTGGGGGTGCTGATTGACGGCCGGCTGAACATGAGCCAGCAGTGTGCCCAGGTGGCTAAGAAAGCCAATAGCATCCTGGCTTGCATCAGGAATAGTGTGACCAGCAGGAGCGGGGGGTGATCTTGCCACTGTACATGGCACTGGTGAGGCCACACCTCGAGTACTGTGTGCAGTNTGGAATAGGCTGCCCAGGGAGGTGGTGGAGTCACCATCCCTGAAGGTTTTTAAGAGGACAGATGTGTTTCTTCAGGGGATGATTTAGGGGTAAGAGTAGTGTAGGGCTAACGGTTGGACTAGATGATCTTGAGGGTCCTTTCCAACCTTAATGATTCTGTGATTCTGTAGAGAGCTATCACATGTCCCCTTTCAGTCTTCATCTTGGAAAGCTGAGAAAATCATCCCGATTAGTCAGCTCTCTAGTAATCTAGCCACTGTAAAAGATGATCCTTGCTCTTGATGATAGCCATTGTTTATCAGGCAAAATATATTTATAAAATTTAGCATAATATGGACAAATTTACCTCTTTCTTCAGAAAGTCTATGACAGAAATGCACTTTTCTATCTTTTGGAGCAAGAACTTGTTTATAACATCCTTTTAATTTATTAATATTATGAATCATAAGAAATACTGTGTTGGAAAGGAAGATTTTGTTGACATTGAATTCAATACATAAATTGGTGATTAGATATAAGTCAGCATCTTCTACATTTTGGGTTTTCTCTGTTGCATGTTGCTGTGTTTCTGCAATAGTAATTGCCATATCTATGATTCACTTGGCCTTTTCCAGCAGCCAGTGAAGTGGGAGGGTGGTATTCAGCACAAAGGCTGCTGCAGCATCTTCAGGTTCAGCCAGTGTGGCATTTACATTGCTCTACAGCACCTTGTGCCCAAGATGCATTTGAGCCAGGTATTTTGCATTTCATACCATATTAGGACTTGCCACTCATTTCAAGATTAATGTGTCTCGAATATGACATAGCCAGAGAACCAAAGGTGAAGTTAACTGCAGGTTGCTGAGCAGTGCTTTGGATGCAACCATGTAGAGCTGCTCTGTCTTTGCTGTTATGTCATAAATCAGAAAAGGGAGAAGCAAATTGAGTTACAGCCAAGAACACACTTCCATTTTATTTCAAGACTTACATACAATAGGAATGAAAGCCAGTTTGTGAGCTAAATTCAGAGCTACTCTAACTGCTCCATTTTCTAGATTAGCTCATGACCTAGGAAAGTGGGATATGTCAAAACAGAAGAATAAATGTAAATTTGCTTTGCATTTAAACTATATGTTTGTTTTTCTTATTTAGTGCTGGTGTTGGAGCCTCAAGAAAGGCTGCTGAGCAGCCTCAAGAAGTCTGTTTTGTACCTGGCTTTTTTATTCTACCAGTTGCATCTTATAAACCTGATATTCACTATTGCCATTAATTGCCATTAAACCACAAGAAAAATTGCAGCAGCTAGTGGAATACATAAAGAAAAAGACAGAATAAAAGAAATTAAAGCCATAATGAACATTTTGTTTGATATATTGACTAGAAATTTTGAGGAGTAAAAAAGATGTTTTGTAGGTTGTCAGGATGGCAGCAGGATGAATAGTGCACACATTGCTTGTAATTAAGCATAGTATGCTTCACTTACATTAATAAATGACAATTTAAAATAAATTATTACTGCAGTTTTCCAGGACTGGCTACAGAGGACAAAGTGTTGCTGTTGTTTTGTAACAGGGTAAACCTCTACGTTTTTTAAACTTCCCCTCCAAATTTAAATGTAATGTATATCCATATTATTTAAGATTCCAAAAGATCAAAAGTTGACATTTCAAAAAAATCAGTAATATTAATACACTTTCACATTCTTTTTTATTTTCATTTTTAATCTTAAAATTTCATTCCAAGTTCTATTTTGGAATAAAATTTAACATTAAATTTTAGACAGATCCCTTTTGTTGGAAGGAATTTTGGAGGGGGAAGGTATGTTTATCTGGAGCCTTACTTAAAACGGAACATGGGAGTTCAAGATTATTGCCAACACTGACGTTGATTTTATATCTGTCTTCCTCAGGTAAAATGGCAGTGCTAAACCAGGCTTTAAAGCAAGCTGATATCATCTAAGAAACACAGAAATTTGCAGGGAAAAGAAAAATCAAGTTCCTAAGTCTGTAGATCACAATGTTTCACCAAGCTGTTGATAAAGGACAAAAAGAAATCATGGGCTGACAGCGCTTTTCATACAGTAACATGTAAAAACTTCAATATGAGAATGGATTTTTCTTTTTTTTCTAAGAACGTATTTATGATCCACAGCCTGAGATCTTTAAATGCCAAAATACACTATACATTTAACAGTTAATAGCTCATTTGAAGAACTATTTAATAGGCTATTTGCTACCATGTTGTACCAGTTGTTTACTGACATCCAGACAGATTTAATTAACTATGTGTTTTGTCTAGAAAAATCATTTAGCAAAGAAATATATCAGATTAATCTGGCGTCAGCTCTTTCATTAGGATTCCATTTTCTTCCAGTAACCTCTTCTGTCCTTTATCATTATTCTTATTTACCTGTCATCTTTGAATAAGTTATCTTTGAAAATTTTACTTGTAAATTTCTGCTCTACTGAAGCTAGACTAAAAGGTCAGATAGTTACCCAATTAATATTTTTCTCTTTTCAATTTTTATATTTCTAACAATTTTAGCAGTTCAGTAGTCCAGTCATAATATACGAAACAAACAGATACTTTATTAGAAGCTGAAGTACCAGCTCCATAGCATGCTTTTCAGTATTTCCTTCTGTGTTCTTCTCAGTATATTTTAACAATAGCTTCTACAATGTGTTATTAGTTAACGCTTAGATATATCCCAAGATCAATTTTTCAGATGAGAAGAGCTGTTTCTCTTTCATTCTTTTCTCTTAATCTTTATAATCATAAATTCTCTACTGTTAAAGTTGCTCATCTCAGATAGGAGTTTAAATACTGAGCAGATATTCCTGTACATCTAGTTACAGGGCAGGGGAGATGAGTATCAGTTTACTTTTAACAGAAATTAAGGAGTGGTATAGCGCTCTGGAACAAGATGGAAGCAGACGATGTAAGTGCTTTATACATTGAACAATATTACATTAGGAGACTTGTAGTAAGAATAATTAAATTAAGTCTTTGTAGAAAAAGTTAACAATAACAATGGGGGCTGTAAAATTCCATAAAATTTATCATCTGACAAGTGTCAGTTTTTAATTCTCACTTTTTCCAGTATTCATGGAAAACTATGTATATGTGTTTTTATGTATGATGATGCTGTCCCTGTTTGGTTCACCTAAATAGCTTCATGCAGATTTGCTAGGAGGCTTCTTCATCCCTGCGTAACAAAGTCTCCCACCCTGCGTCATATGGCCATTTTCCAGAATGACTAGTCCCATGCAAGAGGCTGAAATTCATAGTGTAAAATTATTTGTAAAATGTACTTGTGGAAATAGAGAAGAGCTCAGTAAGGCTTAATTTAAATACAGGTATCATTGTTCATCTCCAAGAAGCTGCAGAATCCTGCATGCACTACTCCTCATTTTTCTAAATTGTGAATTTCTTTTTTCACAGGATGGAGCTTTAGCATGGGCTCTGCCTACCAGTTCCACAGCTGGCGAGTATTTGTGATCGTCTGCGCCCTTCCCTGTGTCTCTTCTGTGGTAGCCCTCACCTTTATGCCAGAAAGCCCACGGTTCCTGCTGGAGGTATAACTTTCTGAACAGCTATTAGATTCCTGTGTTTAGATTTCTGTGTTTACATCATGACATTCATAAAACAGGCATTAATTGTTCAGTGACTACAGTGGATATCTTCATTTATACGTACCTCCGAGAAATAGATATGAGGCCCTGCTGGAAGACAGCCAGTCTGATGGGGATGAGGATGGCAGGCATCCAGTGTCAGAGGTATTGCCTCAGTCTGTTCGGTTTTCCGGACATATTGCAATCTCTTCCACAAAGAAGAAAAGAGTTGTGGTTGTTAGAGACTTGCTCCTAATGGGAACAGAGGGTCCAATATGCAGGGTTGACCCTCACCACAGGGAGGTCTGCAGCCTTCCTGGAGCCCAAATTAGGGATATTACTAGGGAACTTCCCAACATGGTGCGGTCATCAGAGTTTTATCCATTACCGATCTTTCAGGCAGTTGGAGAGGAAGCTGCATCCTGTAGTCTGAGGTGAATGAAGAGAGATTCCAAGGCCTCGGGACGGTTGGTAAAAGGGTCAGGGGTGCAAGTTATTTTCTCTTCCCTACTTCCAATACCTGACCATGATATGGAATGGAGTAGAAGAATTCATTTCATAAATAGCTGGCTCCGAGACTGGAGCTACAGACAGGGCTTTGGGTTCTTTAACAATGCCTGGTATTACAGGGTACCAGGCCAGGTGATAAGAGGTGGGAAAGGCTTATCCTCCAGGGGAAAAAGGATTCTAGTAGGAGAACTAGCAGGGCTCATCCATTGAGCTTTAAACTAGATTCGAAGGGGGATGGGGTTATTGCCAGGTGTGCACCAGTGGTCCAGTGTTCTAGTGCTATTACTAATACAGGCCAGAAGGCCTCCCACCCCGCTAGGGTAAAATTGGCATGCTCAGCTTGCTCCCTGAAATGCCTGTATACCAATGCACACAGCATGGGGAATAAACAGGAGGAATTAGAAATCCATGTGCGGTCAAGGGGTTATGATCTGGTGGCAATTACAGAGATGTGGTGGGACAGCTCTCATGACTGGAATGTGGTCATGGATGGCTATGTCCTTGTCAGGAAAGACAGATCTACAGGACGTGGTGGGGGAGTTGCTTTTTACAAGAGAGAACGACTGAAATGTATTGAGTTCTGTCCAGGGGTGGATGAGGGGAGGGTTGAGAGTTTATGGGTGCGAATTAAGGGGCAGGTTAGCATGGGTGGTACTGTTGTGGGTGTTTATTACAGGCCACCTGATCAGGATGAGGAGGTTGATGAGGCTTTCTCAAGGCAGCTGACGGTAGCCTTGCAATCACAGGCCCTGGTTCTGATGGGGGAATTTAACTACCCAGATATTTGCTGGAAGGCCTACTCAGCCAGCCATTCCCAGTCCAGGAGGTTCCTCCAGTGCATCAAAGATAACTTTTTGATGCAAATGGTGAAAGAACCCACTAGGAGGGGAGTGCTGCTGGACCTGACACTCACTAACAAGGAAGGTCTAGTTGAAAAAGTAGACATTGAGAGCAACCTTGGCTGCAGTGATCATGAGATGGTAGAGTTCAGGATCTTGTGTGGTAGGAACAAGATGCCTTATAGGATCACAACCCTAGAATTCAGTAGGGCCAACTTTGATCTTTTCACGAAATTACATGGGGAAATCTCAAGGCACAGGGTACTAGAAGATAAAGGGGCCCAAGAGAGTTGGTTAACATTCAAGGACCACTTCTTCGAAGCTCAAAATCAAAGCAACTCAACACTTAGAAAACCAAGGAAGGAAGCCAGAAGACCCGCATGATTAAGTAGGGAACTGCTGGGCAAACTTAAGTGGAAGAAGAGATTCTACAGGTCATGGAAGGAGGGGTTGGTCTCATGGGAAGAGTACAAGACTGTTGTCAGAGAACGTAGGGAGGCAACTAGGCAAACTAAGGTCTCTCTCTAAATAAACCTTGCAAGGGAGGTCAAGGACAATAGGAAGGGCTTCTACAAATACATTGCCCAAAAAACGAATACTAGAGGTAATGTAGGCCCCCTGCTGAATGAGGTGTGTGCCTTGGTGACAGAAGATACAAAGAAGGTGGAGTTCCTGAATGCCTTCTTTGTCTCTGTCTATACTCTTAGAGACTGTCCTCAGACCCCTGAGCCCCCACATGATGTTAAGATAAGGAGGAGTTTTCCTCAGTTAAAGAGGACTGGGTTAGGAAGCAGTTAAGCCATGTGGGCATCCATAAATCCATGGGACCTGATGGGATGCACCCATGGGTGCTGAGGGAGCTGGCAGAGGTCATTGCCAGGCCACTCTCCATCATCTCTGGTAAGTCGTGAGGAACAGGAGAGGTGCCTGGGGATTGGATGAAGGCAAATGTCACTCCAGTCTTCAAAAAGGGCAAGAAGGTAACTAGACTGGTCAGACTCACCTCCATCCCTGGAAAGGTGATGGAACATTTTATCCTTGACTCTGTCTCTAGGCATATCAAGGATAAGGGGGTCATTAGGAGCAGTCAGCATGGGTTTACCAAGGGGAAGTCATGTTTGACCAACCTGATAGCCTTTGATGAGGACATAACCAGGTGGAGAGATAAGGGTAGAGCAGTGGATGTGGATTATTTTGCTTTCAGTAAAGCATTTGACACTGTCTCCCACAGCATCCTTGCAACTAAACTGTGGAGGTGTAGTCTGGCTGATTGGGTAGTGAGATGGATTGTGAACTGGTTGAAGTCAGAGAGTTGTGGCCAATCAGATGGAGTCTAATTGGAGGCCTGTGTCTAGTGGAGTCCTCCAGGGGTCAGTACTGGGACCAGTACTTTTCAATATATTCATTAACGAGCTGGGTGAGGGTACAGAGTGCACTGTCAGGAGCTTTGCTGATGACACTAAACTGGGTGGAGTGGCTGACACACTGCAGGGTTGTGCTGCCATTCAGCGTGGCTTAGACAGGCTGGAGATTTGGGCAGGGAGAAATTTAATGAAATTCAAGAAGGCCAAGTGTTGAGTTTTGCACCTGGAAAAGACCAACCCCATAGATCAGTTTAGGTAGGTGACTGACCTGTTGAAGAGCAGTGAAGGGGAAAGGGATCTGGGGTTCCTGGAGGATGGAAGGATGACCATGATCCAGCTGTGTGCTCTTGTGGCCAGGAGGGCCAATGGGATTCTGGGGTGTATTAGAAGGGGTGTGGTTAGTAGGTGAAGTTCTTCTCCCCCTTTATTCTACCCCGGTGAGGCCGCATCTGGAATATTGTGTCCAGTTCTGGGCCCCTCAGTTGAAGAAGGATAGGGAACTGCTGGAAAGAGTCCAGNAAGAAGGATAGGGAACTGCTGGAAAGAGTCCAGCGCAGAGCCACCAAGATAATGAGGGGGGAACTGGGTCCCTTGAGCTTGAAGAAGAGGTGACCTCATCTATGCTTTTAAATATGTGAAGGATGTGTGTCGGGAGGATGGGGTCAGGCTCTTCTCAGTAAAGCCCAGTGACAAGACAAGGAGCAATGGCTGTAAGCGGAAGCGTAGGAGGTTCTGTTTGAATACAACAAAAAAAATTTTTCCCAGTGAGGGTGCCAGAGTACCAGAACAGACTGCCCAGAGTTTGTGGAGTCCCCGTTCTTTGGAGGTATTCAAAACCCGTCTGGAGGAGCTTCTGTGTGACCTGGTCTAGTGAATCGTGCTGTGGCAGGGGGTTGGACTAGATAATCTTTTGAGGTCCCTTCCAACTCCTAACATTCTGTGATTCTGTATGTTTTCTTTTAATCAAACTTCTAGATTGGAAAACATGATGAAGCTTGGATGATACTCAAGCAAATTCATGACACAAACATGCGAGCTCGTGGTCAGCCAGAGAAGGTCTTCACAGTGAGTATTACTTTTGTAGCTAATCACTTGGCATATCTGCAAGCTTACTGAGTGGCAAGGTCTGGAGGGCTTAAACAGTCATTATTAATATTCTGTATGACAAAGCCAAACTCTAAATATAAAACTGAATTCCTGATGAAATTCTTAAATACACAGCAGATTTTAGGATATCAGCCTTTGGCCAGCATATTCCTGAGCATATAAACACATAGTGTGATAACTTTTTGGTGAACAAAGATGCTTAATAGACTCCATATGTGTTTTATTTATTAAGTTTACTTCACCCTTAATATTAAGGGTAATAAAAACAGTAAGCCCATAAATTCCAAATCAGTTGGCTGTTTTGTCTTTAGAGATTTTTATCTTTTTAATCAACTAAAATAATAATTTTATAAATTCTTTTTAATTTCTGTGAAATAATAGTTTCAAACATTTAATTTTCTCAAAATATCTTGGAAGCTCAACTGCATCTGATTGTCTTGCAGGTCTGATGATAAGGCCATAGTCAAAGTATTGATTGGTTGTTTTCTCTTTGGAGAAATTGACGATTCAGATGTGGCACTTTTTAATGACATTTTCTGTATTTATAAAGAACACGCACAACAATTTTTTCTTCCCGGATACAGTAGGACCAAACAGCAGTAGGCATTTTCTTCCTTTGAAATCCAACCTGCTGTTCCAGCTTGTGCTTTACTGTGGCAGTGCTGGCACTCTGCTCCCTCTCAGAGCCATATGTGGGGTGTTTTTTGTCTTCTGTAGGTTTTCTTCTTACTTTAATGCACATATAACTCAATTAAGAAAGCCTCTTAAAGGTTCTGCATTTGCAGGCAGTCTTGAGGAATGACCATCTGACCATATAATTTTATTCTATTAAGATTTGTAGTTTATTGCCTTTGATGTAGTTTCTGTTGCCTCCATTTAATTTTTTCCATGCAGAAACTCAAGGACTCCTGTATTTAGCCTGAAAGAAGGCTGATTAGCATATTTATCATGTTCAATTCATATTTATTGATAAACTTGTGACCTACCCCTAATCCCATCTAAATGAATACTTTATTTTCTGATTACGTTTACAAGTAAAGGGATTTGCTTGACGCCATACAGCTGGGGTGTAATTTCACAATTGGCTCATGTTGATCTGAGATGCTTTCAGACAGAGTATACCTGCCACCCGTCACTCTTTATTTTTCTTCTACCGACATTCTTATTCATTGATTGATCGCACAGTTAGCTATAGCACAGACCCTGTCTCCTTATGATGTTCGTTCGGGCATGAGGAAGAAGACAGAAATATGCTAGTAGGCAAAAGGTGGGAGGAAGGATCAGCCACAGTCTCAAGTCAATTTCATGTAATTGTAATTAAGTCCTAAAGCAGCTATGGAAAAGAAAAAAAAAGGACTTGTTGTTTCTGGTTCTTGTGATCTTAGAAGTTCTTTTTATGGTTGTTAAAGTGTAACACTGAACCATGTTGAACTCAGCCCTTTATTTATAGCTATTTTTGTTAATTAGTCAACCATGAATAAAAGACAAATAAGGAAAAACCTCCACTTTATAGTTATTTTTGCCAATTTCTGCCATGAACATTGGGAAACCCCAACTCTAGATATCAAGGAGTCAAAGAAGTAGAAATACTGTACTGGATGTCAAGGTTATGCATGTATAAAAGTCTTTATTTTTAGCTTGCATGAATATGATTTAAAAAATGCATCATTATCTCCTCATTGGACAGGATCAGCACTTCAGCTTACAAAACACAGAAACAAAGAATTTATGCATTATTTATCTGGGACATCCTGTTACTCCTTATTCTTTCTTAAAATAAGTTAGTCCTCAATATTATGACATTTTGTCTTAATAGATTCACAGAGGTCTCCTAAACTCCACTGCTTCATCCAGTACGATGAGATAATCATGATTTACATGTTATTTTCCTTCACTTTATGTCACTAATTACATCAGATACACTTTGATAGTATGTTTTCTAACTCTACAGCTCATGTAACTATTTCTTCATTACTGTTATAATTTTCTGTTTTCCTCATACGTGTTTTCCTAGTTGACGTAACCTTTTCTTATAGCTTTTTTTCACATCATGTTTTTCTTGTAACTCATATTATTGAGGGTTTTGTCTTCAAACTTTAAAACAGAGAATGCCTCAGCGATGAACAGTTAGAGTTAGAGATTCCAAAATGTATGTATTCCAGTTACTGACTATGTAAGTGGTGGCTCTTAATACTTTCTCTGAGATCAGTGACACTGCAATGGTAGTAAGTTGATAGTATCTCCTACTATGGGACTACCAAAGTTAAATGTTGATACACATTCTTAACTTCTTTCCTCAGTCTTTACAATACACTTTCATTAGATCTATTGGTTTAAATATTTAAGAAAAAAAATGGATGCTTAAAACAAAAATTTTCTCCGCTCTTTCAATGCCATGTATTAATTAATCCCTTCTTCTGCAAACATTTTCCTTCGCAGTGTCTTGGTTTTGTAAAATTTTAAATATTGCATATTCCTAGCCATTGCTTTTAAACAGAAGTTCCATTTTCATTAAAATAGGTATTCTTTATTTTTTCTTTCATGCTTTGTATACTGACAGCTGAATTTGCATGGTCCAGATGGACCGTTGTCCTGATTCAATAGGACTTATGTTAAAGAACCATCAAGGCTAGGGCCGTTTTGTCTCCAGGCACCTACAGTGGTGTTGGGATATACAAGTTTCTCTCAACCTTTACAGTTCCAAATGAATCAGGTGGCCAGGACAGTGAAAAGGCTGCCCCTGAGCCTACAGGAGTAGTATTGGTTTATACAATGGCATGCCCTTCCTGCCCAGAGGTGTGGCATGTGAGGATGTATGTATGTATGTCTGTATGTATGAGGTCTTAAATAATCATGAAGAATTTTCTATTACATGCTTCATAGAAGGAATTTAAGAAAAGCTTAAAATCAATTGAATGATACAGACAGGATTATTGCTATTGGAAGAGGTATGATAAGAAGGGCACATGTTTTTGATAAAGCCATGGTTTGGCAAGACAGTGAGCTGCAGTAGTCAGAAATTAAGATGGCTGTAGGTAAAATCACTTAGTGGGCTTTTGTTTGTTTATGTTCAGGGGATGAAGCTACAGGTGTATCTTAAACAGTGTACAACTATAACAACAATGGTCTGTAAACTAGAGCTTTACCATAAATACGGCTGTTCCCCAAAATCCTGTAATCCACTATGATACATCTGTAGGTGGTGATGTCCTCACTCTGTTAAGAAGAAATATAAGATACTACTACCTTCAGAAACTGCAGCCAGACATTGAACACTCAGACTCTTGTTCTTTCCATCCTCATATGTTAGTTCCTTTCCTCATTTTATTTATTTTATTTTCATTCTCTATGTGTTTTCTCTTTAAATAAACTGTGGATTAATACACTGCCTTCTGTGATATCACTATGAACCTGGGACCAGAGCAGAAGCCAAAACCAAAATCCTACAATGATATAAGTTCTTCAGGCCCTGTGTCTGGAAAGACAATATAACACATTCATGTTCTGCTGCACAGAACAGTCCAAGTGAAAATTAACATTGCAGGCAACAGCACACTCTCTGTCACTGGTAATTCTATATTTTTCCCTGATGTCTGTTCATCTCATTTCGCTTTAGATGGAGTAGATGATTGCTCATAACAACAATAACATGTGGAGTTCCAGATCATTTCACCTAACTTTTTCTCTCTTTATTAAAAAGGATTAAAGTCAGCATCCAAAAGACAAAGAGAGTTCCCTGTCTAACACTACAAGAGATAAGAACAAAAGAAAACTATTATTCAACTATTAATTCTTGGTATTTTAAATACCTCTATTTTCGTTACTCTATCAATAGAGTATCAACAATGTTGTGATAGCAAGTCAGAAATAAATTGATATCAAGCTCGGAACATGGTTAGCCAAGGGTTTAAATAATGTTTTCTTTGTGGCGTTAGGAGCATGTAGAGGAAAACTCTATCAGAACCTGACAGCAACAGCTTGTTTCAGTCAGAAGAAAAGGGTTTCCTGCGTGCTTTGATAGTAGAGATTTTCCAATATAGGTGTATCCATAATGAACTTCAGCATCAGAGTGTGTTACTATTCCTAAAGCATTTTTAGTGTTTAATATCTGCTCACTTTTAGTTTATGGGGTTTATCAAAACCTTCCAATGCTTCCTGAAAGGCAGTTAATGATTCAAGAAAATGAAAATATTTACTGTTCTGTTTTTATTTCTAGGTTAACAGAATCAAAACTCCAAAGCAGATAGACGAGCTCATAGAAATAGAGAGTGATACAGGAACTTGGTATAGGAGGTGTTTTGTAAGAATTCGCACAGAGCTATATGGTGTAAGTAGCAACAACTCCATTTATTCTGTAATTACCTTTCTTCTGTTTAATTAGCTTTCAGAAGTGGGATGGATTTATTGAGCTTATTCTGGTGATAGCTGCAGTGCTACATTTTCCGTGGAACTAAGAGATGTAAAGATCTGGTTTCCTGACTTAGAAGAGATGCAGGTGAATCACAGAGGTTGGCCACAACTGAGAAGGAAAATACTGCAATGGTCTTCACACAGGGGATGGCTAACAGTTATACAGCCATATTCCCAAGCACCACCATATAATACCTACTGGGAATGCTTATCAATATATACCTATGGAAAGAAGTGATACATGATAGGATGAAAAATTATCAGCAGTGATTTGAGGTGGTCACATTACTTACAAATGGTAAAGTCATGAATAAATTGTGTAAATGAATGCTAACAAAACCTTTATAAGGTATGGTGTCTACATGCATTTTTAGTCATGTTTTTACAGAACCAAAAATGATGCAGTATTTTTAATCTTGTCATGAAAATTGAGGAAAGACTCCTTGATTACAAAACAGAACAAAAGAAGTTGAAAATAGCTTTTTACAGCTGTTAAAAAGCTGGCATATTAAAGTTCTCCAGAGCTATGATGAAGTGTTGGAAACACAAAATTGTTTTTCTTGGAAAAATGCCATTTTCTGTATGGTGGGGCGAGGCTGAAATAAAATCAAGGAAGTGTCTACTTCTGTAGTGATTTGTCCTAAAATTGAGTAGTTGAAGATAGAAATGTTATGATTTGGCATTGTTCCTAAACCAGCTTTAAAGGATTCACAGGTTGTTTGTCTCACATTCTTGTTATCTCACCAGACTAGTCCCTGAATCAGAGCACACTCCTTGTTGCATGTGTACTGAACTCTTAGGACAGACTGCATCTTCTCTTCAAAGGGAGGAGAACATCTTGAGATGAGAGGGAGAGAGGAGAACACCATTCTTAGTCAGCTCTGCTGCAGCATCTTTGATTTGATGATAGTCCCAGATTTTCCTCATATAGCTAAAATACCAATTTTTAGCTGTGATAGTTTATGACAGATCAAATTCTTGAGTGTGTCCCTCGAATTATGGAGTGTAGTTTATCTAAACTTAAAGCAGTGTAATAATGGGAATTGAGAAGAAATAATTTCTGGTAAGATCTCTGGTTTATTTGGGATAGTGAAATGAAGCTACCTAGAGATGAGTGAAGTTTGAAGTTATCAGATCAGGGGTGAATTAACATACTTAGTCCATACTGGTGTATAAAAAATTCTATGTGAGCCAATAAAGAGTTTTTGCAGCCCAGAAAGTTAACCATGCCCTAGACTGCTTCAAAGAAGCGTGGCCAGTAGGTTGAGGAAAGTGATTTTGCCTCTCTACTCTGCTCTGGAGAGACTCTACTTGGAGTGCTGCACCCAACTGTCAAACTGCTAGCACAAGACATGGACCTGTTAGAGTGGGTCCAGAGAAGGGCCACAAAACTTATCAGAGGAGAACACCTGTCTTATGAGGAAAGGCTGAGACAGTTGAGGTTGTTCAGCCTAGAGAAGAGAAGACTCTGGAGAGACGTTATAGTGGTCTTTCAATTCTTAAAGCAGGCTTACAAGAAAGATGGAAAGAGACATTTTATCAAGGCCTGTAGTGACAGAAGGGGTGACAATTCTAAAGTGAAAGAGGATAGATTTAGATTAGACATAAGGAAGAAATCTTTTTAGGATAAGGGTGGTGAGATACTGGAGACATTACCCTGAGAGGTTGCCCAGAGGGTTTGCGCATCCTCTGTCCCCAGAAGCATTCAAGGTCAGATTGGACCACGTGCTCAGCAACCTGATCTAGTGGAAGATATCTTTGCCCATCACAGAGGAATTGGACTAAATGGTCTTTAGAGTCCTTTCCAATCCAAATCACTCTGTGATTCTAAGACATTGAAAAGTCACAGAACATGTATAACCTGGCTGTAGATGGAGATTAACATTCTTGTATGAGACTTACAGTTATGACAGTATCAAAGAGTTGGTCTGTTCTCTTTGATGCCCTGAAGAAACAAGTAAATCAGAATCAAAAAGCTTCTATCATTTAACACAATTTTTCAAAATAAGATTTAAAATAAATGTTTCCTAATGATTTACAGATTTGGTTGACATTTATGAGATGCTTCAACTACCCCGTGAAGGATAATACAATCAAACTGACAGCTGTATGGTTCACCCTGTCTTTTGGGTAAGAGTGGCCGAGATCTTAAAACATTTTTGGTAGAAGTATCATCTGCATGCAAACTTCTGTCATGAAGATTATCCGTTCTGTTTGGGAAGGTTTTATTCAGTATCTTTCCACAAGATCTTGTATTTATCAGCTAATCTGTTCCTGGTTGCAAGCCTGACTCGTTAATATTTGCTTCAGAAAACTGACATCTTCTAGTGCCAACACTTTTCAATATTCTTCCTTTGTGGAGGATTTTATTATGATGGAGCAACGGCTCCATCACATAAGTAGCCAAGGAATCTGCTCATCCTCACCTCACACAGATTTCTGAACAAGTGAGATTGGTGACTGAGCTTTTTCTGTTTTCCACAGCTATTACGGCTTATCTGTCTGGTTTCCTGATGTCATTAAACACCTACAGTCAGATGAGTATGCATCCCGCGTGAAACATTTCCGCAATGAGGAGGTTTCAAATTTCGTCTTCAACTTCACACTGGAAAATCAGATTCACAGCAATGGAGAATATATCAATGACAGGTTTACAGATTTCCTAATATACTGACTTGAATGGAATAAACAAATGCATTTTTAAAGCATGTCCTAAGAATCTAATATTTTTCTCCATTAGCTAATGATGGATGGTATTATTGCTTTTAATAGGCATATATTTCTGTCTTGATTTCTTATGACTTGTGGCACACAGGGAGAAGTGAACCTGTACATGCCCTGGTGGTTCCTGTGTATGGACCCCCCATGTAAATCCAGCTTCCTTGTCATCTTGAAAAACAGACCCGAAAGCTTTTCACAGTGGGATTCAAAGGTTTTCAGACCCAACACATGAAGCGTGTTGCAGGGGGCTGGGGAAGGATGTGCTTTCATCTCTGTTGCTGGTTCTTTTCTTGTATTGATGAAAGGTGCTTCTCTGAAAACACTGAACATTGAGAAGTTAGAATCTTACCACAGAAAAATAAAAGCTAAACATTTCTGTAAATCAATAAAAAGAATGAACAGCTCTGAAATGAGGAATAACACATTGGCAATGGCTTTTGTGTTTTTTACCTGAATATATACATATTATATTTCTAGCTGGACTTTTCAGACAACGAGATATCTTAGGAGAAGATTAAACATGGCTGGTTTAGTTATTTAGTTTCTCTTAAGAGATACACAGAACAAACACGTGAATAGTCTCCTGGAAGTCATGGTGCAGAGTAATTATTATTTACACAGGAAAATCTTTATCTAAGTATATAAAATGATTTTTTTTTCTAATATAAGACTTTTAAAATTATTTTTATAAGAACTTGATCTTTGATACAATTAAAAGCTTATGCATTGCAGCCCAAAAAATAGCAGTTATCTCATTAAGCTAGCCATAACTTCGCAGTTCCACTCCTTTCCAGGAGATAGATGTTCATTTAATGTCAGTAACTGACAGCGCTCTGTCAACTGAGGTCTTATAAACTCGATCTGGAAAGTCTTGTAAAGCACTGAATTTAAGATTAGTTTACCCTACACCACTAATTTACTCTTTCAAATGTGCAAATTTAATAGGCATCTGACAGTTATTTGAGATTCACAAAACATTTTCCGCAGAAGTATGAACTCATGCAATATTCTTCTTCCACAAACATTTTAACACTCCATTCACCCTCAACCTAGTGTTTCTTTTATGTTATTTCTTAACTAGAAGATCCATCAGTACTTGGCTTTTTATTTCATTACATTTCTGTTTTGATGACCAATTTAAATATGGCCACAACATGTTTCCTATCCAAAGGTAAAAAGTGGATCAGAAGAATGTGGACAAGTATTCTGTCATTTCTGTTCCAAGCGACTAATTTAGTTGCTAAATTTTCTTTGCTCTCCTCTGAAATTAGGCTACATTTTAAAATGGAAAGTGTTCTATGAAAGATTATCATTAACTGACACTGAACCCCAGCTTCATTTTAATCAGCCTGTCACAAATGAGAAATGACAGACCAACTAAAACTAATAGGCTGCAAACATTCTTCTCACCAGTACACAAAGAGAAATTATTAGCTAGTATGTCTTTTCCCATGATAAACACAATTAACTTTTTCTCTCCTTTCTCATAAAGATGTGATCCCAATAACTTTATTGGTGAGAGAGTTTAATACCTACTATTTTGTAGGCAGCATATTTTGTGTGTTCCTATTCCTACTCCATGTAATAGGAATAATACTTAGCTAAACATACTAGCTTCAGTTAGAACAGAGGCAGGTCTGTGTTTAGAAGGCATTGCCATTTTAACAGTTCTTACTGCCATATAACAATTAAAGCACTGCTTTTCAAACTGCTGCTACTTTGGGTGAAGTGCCAACAAAACTGACCTTTTTTTAGTTCTAGATTTTTCCACACCTTCACATGAAATAAAAGACATCACAAAAACATATGTTTCTACATCTGCCTTTTTTATGTTAGCATAATGACATTATTTTGTAGAATTATACTGAAATAGGCATACAGTATTGTTTTAGTCTAGTTTATACCTAGTGAGCTAGAAATTTACTGCTAGTTATACACTTTGTCATTGTCTTTTTCTATGAATGACTTAATTGACAGTCAAACAGAGTTAAATGTCAGTAGGAAGGAGAATGTTCAGAAATAAGAAAAGCTACTGAGAATTTATATATACCTGTTTTAGGAACACAGTAATTGTCAATGCATCCACAGACACAGGACTAACAAATACACACTTCCAGTCACATATCTAGCTGTAAAACTGACAATGTATTTGTAGTGTTTATGTTGAGCCATTTTGCGAAACCACAGACTTAGACCAGTATGTTTTGTATTTGTGTCTGACACAGTGCCAAGCGTGTTCTTCTGGAGAAATAAAGGTTCTTCAAAAAGTTATTTCCTTCCAGCTTGTTGGTACTAGCTATTACTCATTTGGTCCAAGAGACTGAGTTTCTAGAACATCATTTTCTGATATCCAACTGTAAAGTCAAATCAAAATTAATTGTGATTTTACAAGGCTATTCCATGAATGTCATGACATGAGTTTGTGTTGATGATTAAGGACAAGTAATAACAGAAATATTAACAAAGAAACTGTATTACATGTTATGGATGGCAGCTAAGTGGATCTATTTTTCTTATAAATGCTTTTTCTTAACAAAAGTATTCTAAAATCAGCTAATCATTAATTACATCTCCAGAATGCCTCTAAGGAATCATTGTTACTGGGGTTAAGATTTTTCAGACTTGTATAGCTGCATCAGCTTGATCTGTTGCTCCTTCTAATCTATGAAGGTAGACTGACAGAAATTATTTGTATTGAGCAGATTTATGATGATGAAGTTTAAATCAGTAACCTTTGAAGATTCACTTTTTAAGAACTGTGTGTTTGAAGACATTACTTCACTGAACACATACTTCAGGAACTGTACTTTTGTGAATACCACCTTCTACAACACAGGTATTATGAGAAAAAAAACCTGAACATTTGTTGTTCAACTGTGTGTTGTCATGTTTATAATTTTTGGATTTCTGATAAGGTGCACAACAAGTCCTTTTGAAGGGAATAAAAAGCTGAAAAAATCAAGAGGACTCCATAACGCTCTAATAGAAAAGTGAAAGGATCACACCTACACTACAGACACTGTGGGCCTAGTATTGACTCAGAGAGTAAATGTCTCTTTGATTTTAATAATTTCTGAAGAGATTTGTTCTAGAGAGTAGAAAATATATTTACTGATTTACTGGTTGCTTTAACTGGTGTACTTTTATTTAGTCTAAATAGAATTGGTTAAATGCTTTGTTCATTGTGCTTTCTTGTGTCATGGCAATCAGTGTTCAGGTTTCAAACTATCTAATTCTAATCCTTCCTACTCTCCTAAGTATTGTAACAAAAATAGGGGTGCATATTTTCATCTGTTTAAATAAAGGACTTTCTCCCCACCCCCCGTAACTCCAGCAATCATAATAGCAGTAAAGTTAGGTTTCAGAGCAAGCAATGCCCAGCTTTCTTGGTGGAGGAGGAAGGTATTCTTTAGTCAGGATTATAAGGCTGACAGGAAGACTAGAAAGAAAGTGGAAGTATAGGGTGAAATATCCAAAACAGTATTAGAAAACTAGTGGACTGAATAGTTGTATGTTATAAGTCATCTGTGTTTCAGCTGGACACCATGAGACCTTCTAAGAAATGAGAATGTTTAATCTGAATTCTGTAGGAATGTTTTCACAGAATCACAGAATATTAGGATTTGGAAGGGACCTCAAAAGATCATCTAGTCCAACCCACCTGCCACAGCAGGATTCCCTAGACCGGGTCACACAGAAGTGCGTCCAGATGGGTTTTGAACATCTCCAGAGAAGGAGACTCCACAACCTCTCTGGGCAGTCTGTTCTGGTGCTCTGGCACCCTCACTGTCAAAAAATTTCTACGTGTATTCACACAGAATCTCCTATGCTTCAGCTTACAGCCATTGCCTCTTGTCCTGTCACTGGGCTTCACTGAGAGGAGCCTGATCCCATCCTCCCGACACACTAAAGGAAATCAAACCAAACTGAGCTTGATGGGCAGTCTCCTTTGAAAGGCTGTCTACCGTGGAAATAGAAGGTCTCATACTGAGCAACACCAAGTGATAGAAACCTGGAGATACCCAGTGTTTTTAATGCAAGACAAGCTGGTGTTGATAGGCCTTAAGCAAATACAGTCCAAACAGAGCTGAAATACAGCAGTATAAATTGCCTAGTTCCAGTCCTTAGTTGAACATTTTCATAAGCCTTGCATATTTTTCTATTAAGATAAAAATGTATCAAAATTAACAACAGTAATTGGTCCCATTTTACAAAGCAGTGACTGCTCTGAGTTGTCATTAAAGTTGCCTGAGCTTGAAATGGTTTTAATCAAAAGCTGCATATGAAGCCAGCTGTTAGCTGAAATGTCTCTTCTTCTTCTTTCCACAGATCTCGAGCAATATAAATTTGTTGACAGCGAATTGATAAATTGCACATTTTTCCATATCAGGACAGGATGCCAGATTTCTTTTGATGATGACTACAGTGCCTACTGGATTTACTTTGTTAATTTCCTGGGAACTTTGGCAGTGTTACCAGGGAATATTGTGTCTGCTCTCCTGATGGACAGAATTGGGCGATTAACGATGCTAGGTAGGGCCTTCACATTAAAAGAGGGAACAATTCCAAAACCTAAAGCTCTCCTGATAAAGTATCATGTTCTTTTGTTAAACAATTTGTTTCAGAGAGACGCAAAACATTCCTTCTGCAAATACTTTTTTATGCAATATTGTAAGTGCTATTTTAAGCAGCTACTGGGTCTGCAATCAGTTCTGCTCTGCCACATTATCAGTCATTGCTCTTCCACACAGATATTACAAGACCAATATTTAGGAATTTGCGTTGATATTTTGGAGAGTGCGACTGTTGTCTTTGCCGCACCTGAAAGAAAAGCAAGATATGCACAGGTGACCCCTAGCTATTGGAGCAGCTCCTTGGAAGAGTCAGCACCCCTTCATCTGTTATCTAATTTGTAAAGTAATACAGTTGAAAGACATCTTCTGTGGATTATCTAGTGACAAATCTGTTTTCAGTTTACTTAAATAACGATGTGGCAGTTCATTATGTTCATCTTCTAGGAGAATATCTCTGCATAAATTCAATTCCCACTCAGTGTTTTTATTGCTACAACACATGAATGAGTTTCATGCAATTGCAGAAGATGATGAACAAGGAAGAATGTGGGTAACTTTTTCCCCCAGACAGCTTGCTTTGAGAGCTCAGAGAGGGTTCCAGCGTAATACTTTATCGTATATACTAATATTTGAAGAGTTATGGTCTACTTCTTCCTATGAAATGTTTGCCTTACAATGTTTGCTTGCCTGACTACTTTTATCACCAGAGAAGGTGTCTTCAGTATTTAACTCAAACATATGGATAAGTCATACATTTTGTGTACATGAACATTAGACAAAACAAAGATCATTCTTTAAATACAACTCTACTTCATGTTTGTTTCACCTGTCTCATACTTAGGTGGTTCCATGGTTCTCTCTGGCATAAGCTGTTTCTTCCTGTGGTTTGGGACCAGTGAATCCATGATGATAGGTATGCTGTGCCTCTACAACGGCCTCACCATCTCAGCATGGAACTCTCTGGATGTCATTACTGTGGAACTGTATCCTACAGACAGAAGGTATGTTCAGATACACCTCTGTTAACCTCGCTGACACTATCTCTATTATCAGCAGAAAAGATAAATGGAAATCGTTACATGTGAACTTTACAAAGGTTGTGAAGTTTTGAATCAGCCAAACTGTTTGTCTTATGAATAGCAAGGGGGAAAGCTACTTAGTATATCACAGAATCACAGGATGTTAGGAGTTGGAAGGGACCTTGAAAGACCATCCATTCCAACCCCCCTGCCAGAGCAGGATTCCCTAGATCGGGTCACACTGAAATGCATCCAGACGAGTCTTGAATTTCTCCATCAAACATCTCTTAATCAGGCAAATACCACAAATGTAGTTTCATATGAAGAAAAAGGGGGTCTAGCTGCTACTTTCATTTAAAACATAGCTACTGGATAGTATGTCTGAAAACAGAAACAGAGTATTTCTGGGTTCCCCCTAGTGCAACAATGAAGGCAGTAGCTGGTCCAAAACAGCATGTACAGCTGCATTCATCTGCTGGCTGGGGAATGGTGGGGATGACTATAAATACCACTGTTTGGAGCTGACCAGCATCTTCTGGAAGATATCATAGGCTTGAAAAACTGTTAATCAGTCTTCTACGAATTTGTATGCATTAAGCAGATACAAAGATGTCCCAGGCACTGCTCCTGAATCTTCAGGGCTCTTGCAGGAAAGCTCAGGACAATTTTCATGTCCTGCAAGTATTGCTGCTAGATGATATGAGAGGTTTTTTGTCAGATAAAGGGTACATTTTAGTTTGATCTTCAGTTAAGGGACTGAAGGAAGAACAGTTGAGTCACGCAGTTGTACATCGAGCTCAAAAATGTAAAAGCCATATTTTCTTGAAGAGACAGGAATATTTTTCCCCCATCTCCTCCTTAAACAAATTTTATGCAAAATTGCCCAAAATCTTGCCAAGGAACAGTTTATGCTTTTCACTATTACAATGCCATTTGCTATGTCATTCACTGGAATTTTCACATACAGTGAAAAATATTTCCAGTTTATATATGCATGATGCCATGTTGGCAAGTCAAGGTTTTTGGACAGAGGCGAAACTGTCTTTAGTACTGGCCATCAAGAAAGGAAAACTGTAGACTGGCTTCTCTGTTTTCTGTCCATTGGCATTTTGGAAATATAGGCTTCTTCACACAAGAAATGGATGTCCACTCTTGTGGTTGTATTGAATAAATATTTTAAACTACTTATGAATCCGGAGCACTAAGCTTTAATATTAAGCACTAGTGTTCTTTCTACATCTCATGAAAGTAATGTTTTGGCAACAATTATTTCATCATCCAAACTCAATAATTTAAGTCTAATAAATATCCTTTATTAGATAAAATAATAGCAATCTTTCTGGTATTCCTGAAGGTAACAAGCACAAATATTTTCTTCAAATTAAACAAAGAAAAATAATCCTTTGATGTTAATGGAAACAAAACCAAACATCATTATTAGGAATGGTAAAAAGAATGTCACTGATATCTAACCTAGGGCACCTGTATTTGCAGCTAATAGTTCTTTCTGATAGTTTCTACTAGCTTTGCGACTGTAACAAATTCTTCCATATTCTTCTGTTTTAAAAAGATTATGTGTGCAATAATAGCTGTCTGGAATTCCACCTCTGAAATTTATTTGCAGCTGTGTTGCTGGTGGGTTTTGCAACAACTCAGATGGAAAACTTCTCACTTTGTATTATTGCAAAAAAGCGCAGATTAGCCAAATCTATCTGTGCAAGGAAAGGCATTGTTGATATATAATGCAGATGAGACTTTTTCCAGAAGTTCCAAAAGTGATAGAACCATCACAGCCAGGTTTTGCTATCTGGATTATAAGGAAATGACCAATTATAGAAGACACTTCCTAGACTGGAGCAAAACTTTTTCATGTTTCATAGAACTATTTGAAAATCAATACCTCAAATATCTTCCTTCAGAGAATTTTTTCTCTGATTTTTTTTTTTAAATCCAGCCACCATTGCCCACCTCTGATGGTCCTGTCTTCCTTCTAAGACTTCTCAGACCTCCACATGACTTGCCACAGTTTGCCAGGAATTTTCAGCTTCTGCAAGTAGGTGTAGGGCTGAACAGCCTTTCCAGGCACCTACGGTACACGAAGCTGCCTGATCTGGTTTTGTGTATGAGGTCTTTCATACTTAAGTTGATGTTCTTTTCCACTACAAAGCTGCATCTGGAGAGAATCTGGTCCTGAAACTGGCTTCCACCTTCCCCTCAAAAGGCAATCTAGGCATAACAACTTTGCTCACTATATTACTATTTCAATGTATATTTTTTTCTTACTCCTGATCAGTGAAATGAAAACAAACCAGCAGCAAAGTGCAGGTGGAGTTTGGGTTGGTACAAAACATGTGGGAGGAGGCCTGTTCACACTACCATGCACAAGAGACCAGGCTGGGCAGCCCCTCTTTTTCCTCCTACACAACTCCTGTTGGAGACTAGTCGTTTGCCAAAACACTGGGGCCTTGCCGGTGTTGTGAAGCTTAATACAAAAGGTGTTTCATAAATTGTACTCCAAGTTATTTAGGGATCACACTGGCTTATTTCCAGGTAGGGGTGTGCTGAGCAATTTAGAAATGTGCAGTGTATACAATACATGACACATATTTCAGTTTCCTCTTCATCAGCTGCCTGCAGGGCAGAGTTAAGATTGCTTGAATATCTTGACAGATTTGGATTCTGTACACATTCACAGTCATCTAGCTACTTACTGTTTAATTTACTAATGCCTGAATTTCAGGTAATTTAGTAGTTTGTCCTATATTCTTGACGAGTACTTTCAAATTTTGTCCCATTTTAGCGTAGCTTTTACTTGAATATGCTTTATAAAATCTCAGTTGATTTGCACAGCTGCTAAGATAAGAGATGTTAGATGCTGTATAAATTTCAAATGGTTCTCAGGTAGAAGACAGAGTTGTGTTTAAAGGTGGAGATATGTTATTAACGACAGTCATGGTATGGTTTCTATTGTCCAGAAGATACACATAGTGGCAATGAAAAATAATTTGATAATTTATTTTTTCTTTACTTTTCAATACACAAATTTTAAAGGACACTCAGAATGACTAGCTATAAACTATCTTATTTCAAATAAGCAAGTAAATTTACACAGCTGCACAATGTAAAGAACTTGCATTAAAATATCTTTTGTTTGACTTTTTTGCTTGCCTTTTACCTTAACTTCTTAATGGCCAGTGTTATTCTGGACTAATCAGTGCGTTCTGAAAAGTCTTTGGTTGGTTGTGACCCTCTTGAAGGCCAAACCAAACTATGCCATAGCCTTGGAAGCTCTGCTCTGAAGGAGACATTAAATGTTTTTCTGGGGTTCTTCTAGAGTGCTTTCAAACTCCTTCATAAACTTTCCATATATTCCATACACTGCTTGGAATGGAGTTGACTTAGAAATTGAGGCACAGAGGAAAAAGTCATTGCTAAAAATGACTTTAGTATGGTCCATCAGGAGAAAAAACTGCAGACTGGAATGTGTGCTACCAACAATTCCAGTCACTGAACACTTTAAAAGAGGGATTAAGCTAAACACCTAACTTATGCTACTGGTCTAAGTGCTCAGCATTTTAGCAACACAAACCTGAAGGCCATAAGCTGAGCACCCAGAAAATGTGAAAGGCTTGCCTAATGACTTTTTTTAGCTTGAGGTGACTTGTTCACATCACATCCGAACGCTGTTGCAAGGGTTTGTAGTTGCTGTTGCAAGAGTAGTGATTGTATCCTTTCTCCAGACAGCACTCAACTCCCTTAACCACAAGACTGCATTGTCATCTTGCAGTTTCCAACCTTATTCACAATGCACCTTTCATCTTCTCCAGCAGATGAGGGAAACCAAATTTTCTCCATTACATTTATGCTTCACCCTCAAGCTCTCTTTGTTCTGTGCATTGGCAGAGTGCTGCGGAGAAAAAAAAATATGATGAGGTAATTATGGCTTGCATTATAATGTGTGTGCCCAAGAGGCTTTCAATAACATTGCAGTTTCCCAGCTCTGCCTGTAATATAAACATGAATGGAAGAGAGTTAAAATTCTCTGAAAAAGTAATATTTAGGAGATCTTTATGACTTTAAAATTCAATCATTACTTACACATAAATGATAAATATTTTCTTGTGAACTAACTTGGGAAGCACCAGCTTCATAACCAAGTTTTTTGGCAAGTGGATACAAAAAATAACTCAAACCTAATAAGAAAATGGAATGGAAATAGGTCATCTCCTGCAGAGTAAATCAAGGTCAGATTGCATCAGATAACCAGCAATTCATCCATTTTACTACAGCTGCCAGACATCTGGGTTTGAATCTTGGCTAGGAATATTTAGAATTCAAGGTGTGCTATAAAATGAAGTAACCCCGTTTTGCCTTTTGTGGTACCTCTGACATAAATTGATAAGGTTTTGGTTATATTTAAGAAATAAGTTGCCTATAAATTCATTATATTTATCTTTTTATCTTCTACTTGAGCCCTGAGAATCTATCTCCAGAGTAATAAGCATTATTTGCAGGGTACCTTAAGTCCAGCTTTGTTGTGGCTACCAGAAGTTTTCTACTCTTTTGAGTCATAACAACAGTCATCAACTTACAATAGATTTCCTTGCATCTGTTTTCTACTGCCATCCTGTGGATGTAGTTCAAGTGAATTTTGCTGAAATTTCACATTAATGTTTTTAAACCACGGCATGTGGAACCTCCGCAATGCTTTGGGCAGCAGACCAAGGCAGGAAAGCTAATCTCACAGTTTTACTTGTGCAGTGAGTGCTGTAGTTGACCAGGCTATGACATGCCTCTATGTACCTGTTTTCTAAAAGAATGTAAAATGTCTATACATTAGAAAATTGTCCACAGCACATTCAGAAACTCTGATTTAATTGCTTTTGCATATTATCAACACCAACAAAAGAGGTATTCAGAGTTTATTGCAATGCTCAGCACTAGCTCTGGCAAGAAATTTATGAAATTATGAAATACCTGTGCTTCACATTCAGTAGCACTCCATTGCAGGACAATGAAGCTTTCAGGTGCTCTGACTATGAGCAGTGGAAAAGTGGATCTGAAGTATTTTAGTAGGAATAAAAGCACCTGGTATAAGAAGTATGCACGGCAACCAGGAAATCTTTTAATCTGAAGGCTTGGATAATCCCTCTATTTTTAACTTTTTGGTATCTTGCCATTTTTGTGTAGGTCTTGAGTGAAAGGAAGCTAAGTGCTTTTCTTCATCACAGCTTTCTTAGGAACAGAAGTAAAATACATTGGGGAAAATTCCTTTTCCCTAAAATCCAGCTTTCTTTCACGCCTGATACTTTTATAAGACTTCCACATTCTTTTCTTATCAATGCTAAAATCTGTAACTTGGTTTTGGTTTCATTTTTTAAAGGAAATCCCAAACTATTGACTCACCAACATTATCTTACTGCTATGCCTGAAGGATTTAATGACATCCTCTATCTGGACAAAAGATTCTTGCGACTAGATTCCCTTGACCATTAACAAGGACTGCTCATGAAGTCAGAAAAACATTTTTGTGCGAGTACTTCTCTCAGTAACTGATCAGCATGATGGAAATTGGTGTATATAGTCATGGCCTTGTGCCTTTGGATTTTTTCACTTAATTCATTCATGATGCTGAGATGACACATCACATGTCTCTGATCATTTGCAGATTTTCTGTACACTCTAGCACTTTCCTGAAACCCTCTAGTAGAAACAGCAATCATGCTGCAAGAGATTATGCTCATATATGTATGTCAATTGAAGTATATTTATTATCTGGATATTTTTACTCCCCTGGATTCATTGGGGTTAATTATAAAGGCATGAATTAATAGAGATTTTAGATACAAATCACATGAAGACAGATGTTTAAAAACCAACAAGTCTGAATTTGCTATCCTTAGACCTCAACAGTTTGCTTAATTATTTTGTTCTGTACATCAGTGCACAATAAATACACATTCACACTCAGAATTTAGGAATATGATGGCAGAAGGTTGAATAGTGTTGCAACAACATCTTACTTAAATGTGTAAAAATCTTAGTGTTCCCGAAAATTGATGTGCATATATAAGGCAAAGGACATGCCTGAAAACTGCTTAAAGATTAGAAGATTGAACTTCTGCTGGGTTGTTAATTTTGTATTATCAGGACAGCCAAAGGCAATAAAAATGGGCTTATTTTTTCTTGCTCTTCTTTGTTTATAATTTTATAATGCTAATGGGATTAGAGCAATAATTACCTCTTACAATTAGAAAAATTACATAGTCCATTTTACAAAGCAGAATCGGTTTTCCAGTACCAGCAAATTACCTTTTGGTCAGTTATAAGAGTTACTGTATTACAAAATTACTTTAAACCTTAATAAGGTAATCACAGAATCACAGACTAGCCAGAGTTGGAAGGGACCCATTAGGATCACCTAGTCCAGCTCATGTTTAAGCACAGGACAACTCCATTGTCACTCCATGTGCCTAAGTGCTTTGTCCAAATGCTTCTTAAATTCCATGAGAGTAGGGGCCATGACAGCCTCCCTGGGGAGCCTGTTCCAAAGGTCCACCACCCTCTGGGTAAAGAAGCTCCTATGAATATTCAATCTAAATCTTCCCTGGCACAGCTTCATGCCGTTCCCCCGCATCCTGTCACTATCCACCAGAGAGAAGAGGTCAGCACCCGCCCTTCCCTCTCTGGTGAGGAAGTTATAAACAGCTATGAGGTCTCCCATATCTTGGTACATGACTTTTAATAGATATAAAGTACAGTGGGAGACCTGAATGTGCTATCTGGAGAGCCCAGCACATGAAAAACTGGTCTAAATTACTCAGAAAATTATAGTCAGACCTCTGTTATAACTAGTTGATATAAGCAAATAACATCTGTGAGACAGCTTACCTTTATAAGGCAGTATAAAAGAATACTAAATGTAAGTAAAGCATCCCCATATGTTTTGTGCTGTTGCCTTTCTAAAGATTTCCTTCCTGTATCTGTCCAAATGTGCTTTAGCTAAATCTACATATTATTTGGGGAGTTCTGGTATCTCTCTAAATGTACTAAGCCAACTGATAACCAATCTGTGTCATCACTGTTTTTTCCTGTTATTTAGGACAAGTTTGGTTTTACATCAGCACTGGAAGCTGAAGAAATCAAATGTACATGTGCAGACACTGATCACAACCAGACACCACCATATCTTTAGAGATACTTTCTGTGTGTAAATGAGGCCAAAATTAGAATAGTTCTGATGTTTTATCCTCTCCTTCCTCTGGCTTATTCAAAATAGCTGGAGCTTGTTATTATGCTATCACACAAACTCTGCTTTCCAGGCTGGCTATGTTGTCTTTAATGTCTTTGTACCTGTTTTTAGTAAAGCCTGTTTTACTACGATCTTTCCTTTTCATGCTTCTCCTTCCTACCTGCACTCTCATTCACCCTAGAAGATGCTTCAGTCAGGAGCTCCTTTCCTCTTAGGAGCTTCCTTCCATCTTGGGTCACTTCATCCAGATATTCTTGGCTTGATCTGCCCTGGTAGTGCACGTGTTTCTATGATACAGATTTCATCTTCTTCTATGCTTTGAAAGATTACTCCACTTGGGTGGCTCTTTGCTGCTTCCTTCAGTGCGCCTTCCACTCTTCCTTTGGTACATTTTGTCCAAGATATCCTTAAAAGTGGGCAAGCTTTAACTTCCTCATTCCTCCTATGAGGAAGGCATTTTCAGGGATCTGATGCAAATGTTTTTCTGTTAAAAAGCTTCAGAAGCAACCCTTTCATAGTTTCCTCATCTATTGCTCGCAGCAGTTTGCTTTCTGGCAGCCCTTACTGTTCTGCACTGTCAAATAGCAGAGCATGTTGCTTTCAAGATGGTTATCTTCAGGATGTGGCTCTTTCACTTTTTTTAACATGAAGTGTTATGCAAGAGTACTGGAGGTTAAAACATAAAACCCCAAACAAATAAGGCACTTGAACATTCAGGGGACATATTTGTATTTCTTCTGCTTGTTCTTTTCACAGTTTTCCTGGGTAGTTTCTACCTTGCCATCAAAATGACCTGTCTCTCCTTCCATAGATATCACTGATACTTATTGTCATGCAATAAATGGATGGGTGCCATGTTTTACACAAAGAGGATTTGTGACTCTTTCAGATAAAATAATAATTATTTTGCTAAATCTGAGGTGTTTTAAAGAGCCCAAAACAATGCTGTTGATTACAAAAGACATATCACCAAACTAATAATAAGTATATTATTACTATAATCACCCAATAAAATACACTAAATTGTGTCTTTTCCTGGCATTAAAAAAGGCATATAAAACCCAAAGTTGACACTGGAACAGAAAGTATCAACTCCTCTAATTTTACTTGCATTGTGTTTTAGGAAAGAGGGTTGACTTTGGTCTGTAATGGACAAATGAATATTTATCAACAATGGAGAAAACAGTTTTAAAGGTATATTAATTGGTCTGTTCCATGTCTTAATTCTATTGTGCAAACATCCTTTTAACTGTTGCAAGAATTTGACAGTAAAATCACCATTACTTTCAATTACCACATTTATGAATCTTATGCATATTCTGGAGTTGACTCTGTGGGTTCAGTTCTGCTGCTTAGAGCAAACTAGGGCAATTTAGAAACATACTGGAAGGAGCCACCATCATCGTTCTTTGGTGCAGAGTCCTCAGATATACCAGGACTGATAAAATTCTGAAACAGAGTACATCAGTTACATTCTGGAAAGGGCAGGGACAGCACTGAAACCCCTTATATTCTTGTCAACTATACTACACTGAAACTTTTACCTCTCCCCCACTATAAGGCGTGGATGTAGGGCATGAAAGGGCCTGGCTGAACAAAACTACTGAGATTCAGATTTGCAGAGAAGATAAACTACTGACACTGAGCTGTGACCATGTCCATCCATTGCTTGAGGCAGAGGATCTCTTCTCCCTTCATACCATGATTTGTTGCTCTTAAAATAATAAAAAATAACAGTTCTGGGAAGAACATGGAGAGTATACACCCTTGCTCTCAGATAGAATCATGCCTGCTTACTTCAAGCTGATTCTCTGTGCTGCTTTTTGAGTTCTCCTGTAGAAGTTTCTCTAACTTACTTCTTTGGAATTTAAGCTACATCAGAAAACAAGACTTCCACCTTCCCTCACATGAACCATACCACAACTAGGGGTCTTTTCACACACCCAGACTAGTAGCATTTCTGCTAAACCCTGCTGTTTAGACTGGAGCCTTTTCCTTCTAATGGTAATACTTCATATTTGCAAGAAAGAAGCATTTTGTTCTGAAAAGAAGAGCATCTATCCTCCTGACTCTTATTATATTATCCCATTGAGTACAGTGTGAGCTCCACATAGTCCTTCACTCTTTTTTATTTGATAAAGGCTAGAGATTCTACTAATGTACAGATACTTGTGTTAGGAAACGTTTGTTTGTTGCACTTACGAATCATACAGTCATGTCAAAATGTGATTCATTAAAATGATGGCAGTTTGCACATTAAGTCTATGCACATGCTACCAGATATTTAAAATACTTCATTCAGACTACTAAAATAGCACCACTGCAATGCAAGAGCCTCTGAGTTGCTTTTGCTTTGCTTTCCCTTGGCAATCTATTTCCTTTCCCTTTCCTCCAAAGTTTCTTAGATATCTATTCTGCAACAAACAGGGGTTTTTATGCCCCATTCTCTTTACCTCTAAGAGGCAAACACTTAGTAATATTGAAGGTCTTGTTACACTTTTGAAAAAGCACTGGTTGAACATGTATACCACACGAAAGAAATACATTCCTATTCAGTGCCCCAAGATCATCATCCTTTTATTCGAATCACGTCCTTCCCAAATCACCAACACCTTGTCTTCTAGACCAAATTACCAACACCTTGTCTCCCAATCCAGCATTTTAAGTGTTACTGAATTTCCATTTGCAAGTCCTTTGTTCTACTGTAGGGGTGTAAACTTACCTATTCAATTATTCATTTCACATTTTGGTCCCTGAGGCAGCAGAATGAATTCACCTCAATAAAACGCTGTAGCAGCTGAACTTTTATTTCACATTATAAAGAGAAGCACAGAATCAGTGTTGACATAAATTCTGTTTAAGCTTTTGGGGCTATACTGATTTATTCCCACTGAGGATTTGTCTCAAAAGCTTTACTCTTTCAACCATTTTTTAACTTTCTTCTGTTTTCTCTTCCAGGGCAACAGGCTTTGGCTTTTTGAATGCACTATGCAAAGCAGCAGCTGTACTTGGAAACTTGATATTTGGCTCCCTTGTTGGTATCACCAAAGCAATCCCTATTCTCCTTGCTTCCACTGTTCTAGTATGCGGAGGTCTGGTAGGGCTTCGACTTCCTGACACAAGAACCCAGGTGTTGATGTAACTGGAAAAAGCCATTTATTATTTATTTCCTTCTTCATACAAATGTCAACTCTCCTGACCAATGGTGCAAAGGCTTCAGATTCTCAAGGCTTAGCAGAGTGCCCAGATGTCAGAAATCAAACTCAAAAGATACTTCAGAGTGGCAGAAATTTAGCAACCTTGTACGGAAGTTTTAAATTTCACTTTTGTTTGCTTGCATACATTGTTATCCAAACCCACTTTACTTCAAACTGCAAAGATACCTCTTAAGACGCTTTTGGTGACATGTCCAAGAAGGTAAAAACATACTGAGAATTAGATATTTAAAATGAAAGCAGCCTTATTATTTTAAAAATATGTGCTAATTAGGCCATAGTATTCTGAGCTTTTTTAACAGTACAGACATGCAAGTTATTGTGTTTGTGCAAAGAATGTTAATGTATCAATGCATGCAGCATTAATCAGGAATCTCTACAGACCACATCAAGACTGAGAATACTGACCTTCTGCAGGTGTGCTAGGATGGTAAAATCTTGTTGCAATGCCCCTTTCTTGGGAAATCATTTTAAATAGATTTAACCCAAAGTAAAGTTTACTATTTACTCAACCTGGGAAAGATTACCAATTACACCCCATATTTGTTGAGGAGAAGGCAAGAGCTACTGCAGGTAGATGTAAAGACCATATCAGTAAGCAGCAAAGAGAAAACACTTTCGCTCTTTGCTGCTGATCCTCCAGGTCAAAAAAAAAAGTTTTCTTCTGACTTGTGGTATCTGGAATACTTTTGCCCTTTTAAGACAGTGAATTTGTCTTGATGGAGAAGTAAATCAATGCAAATATTTATGTTGTTGTAAGTAAGAACAAAGGAAGACTCAGGCCAGTGAACGATATGAAAAATAATATGATTTCTGATGTTTATTTGGTATTTACACTTCTAATACATTTTTCTTTGTCACAGAATGGTTTAAAGACATGTGGCCACAGAATGCCACCTGGTAAGTTTAGTTGGGTCATAACTTCAATATGGAATATAAAGTAATTAAAACATCTCAAAAGATTTTTTTAAAATAACATCAAAAGAAAAGAAAAGAAAAAAAACAGCATGGACACATTGTTATACAAACCAGTTTATACTCTTCTTTATATAATAATTTTGTTAAATTATTTTTGATAATTCTTGAGATATCTCACCATTTAACACTTTCAGATACCTCTCTGAAAGGCCATTACGAAAGAAGCTATGGCAAGGCTGCAGGGAGTGGTAATGCTTTTATTAGACCAGGTGCAAGGACAGAGATTACCAGGTAGTAAATACATTCTTTGTAAGCAATATGCTATGAACTGTTCTGGTTTACAGTAAAGAGTCCACCACCAGACCTATTGCTAAGCAAAAGGATATGGGATCTTTAAAATCTGAGCATTAAAAATTTAATACAAAAAAATTTATAAACTTAGAAGCCAAAAAGAGCACTGATGACAGAAACTAGCATTACATTTAGTGGAGCTAAGACAACTTGTATCAGCTGATGGATTATCTGCAGTTTCAAGTTTCAAAGAACAAATTCAGCACAAAACATAAGGAAAAATTTATCAATTTTTTTCTAGTTATATCTGACAATATTTACTAGGCAGTTGAATCATTGCCAAAGAAATTAGGCTCTCAGATAAGGTCAGTGTATAGTAATTTTTCTCTTGCTTGTATATGTGAACTTAGCTTTGGGTAGTAATATCTATTGCTGCATATTATTTCAGTTACCGTTTTAGCCATATTGAAAAAGTCAGTGAAGTTGACATAAGATCATTTCTTACCTTTAAGTTCACTATTTAATTCACTGATTCTAGAAGTCACATTTTTCAGTTACCACCAAATGTCTGTGCTACACATTGCAGCACTAAAATGTTAGCCCAAGATGTGTTTTTCTGCTATTAACAACTGAGAAAAGTGGCTGAATTAAAAAAGCATGAGCATGGAAAACTAGTGGGCATTTTTTTACTTTGATAATTTAAATACAATGTAGTAAAAAACAAAGTTTAGGAAATGTGTATTTTGGAATACAAACTTTCAAAATATTTGAGATTAAATATTTTGTATTTAAATCTGACTTAAACATGTCTTCTAAATTTCTAAACTCTGTTAAAAAAGAAAGGAGGAAGAATTATTTTTCACCAAATTCCAAGTTAAGTATAAAATGCTGGCCTTAGTTTTGCGTGGCTATTGTCCACTGGTCATAGCCTTATTTCAAGGCTGTTTTCTCCAAAGAGAAATATATTTGAGCCCGATTTCTCTGTGCCATTCATTAGTAGCATGTGTCCACTTTCTTGTAGTTACTGCACAACTTATTTTGAAATCTGAAGCCTCTGTACGTGTTTGGAGTAAACAGCATCAGCAATGGTAACATATTACATTGTCTTGCTACGGACTGTCTGCTTGAAATAGTATATGCTGTTCATCTCTGTATATAATTCTAAAAAATATCAAGATCCAACACTTCATGCAACCTGACCACTGTGGAGGAAATGTATGACAGAAAATTGTTTCAACTATCGAGGGCTTCAGTTCAAGGCTAACAGACTACAATCTCACTACATGTAAAATGATGTTGATTTCAATACTAGTTCTTACAGTAAACTCTGACTATATTGTATGTATGTGACTTAGTCTGGATGAAGTGGAATATAACAACAACAGGAATTAGTAAAGACAAACAAAATTCCCAACTACAGGGACCTTGCATGATCCAGAATTAGAGTGAATGTTGTAAAGTAGGAAAAGAATAAAAGAAGAATGGGTAAGAAAGGGGAGAAAATGTAAATAAAAGAGATGAACAAAGAAAAAAATCTACAAACATTTTCAACATGTCAAACAAAACTAAAAATAGAATTTCCCTAGCTGGTGAGCCAGTTATCTAAAGGGATTTGAACTAAGGCGTAAGCCAGCATCAAAGCTGCTTGAACAATCAGTAATTTGGGCTTAAGTGCAGTAAAGATTTATCTCGCAAAGACAAAAGAAATGAATGCAGTTTCAAGTTATAAATACTCAGTTACATAGGTGCAATCCACAGGCTGGAACAAAAATACTCAATCTATAGAAATCTGGACACAAATATCACTTAAGCAAGAATGATTTGTCTGGTCTTCAGTGAATCTGGATTTTTTTGCAGCAGCCAAAGCAATCACAGATAGTAAACATTGAACAGTAGGAATCACACTTCCTTTATAGTCTATTCAGTTACATCTCACACAAAGAATCATTCTGTGGCCTGATTAGATCCAATATACCACAGAGAATCAAACTTGATAGAATTTGTGTCTTAGGGTTATCAAACATACATGCTCAAAACTGCTCATTTGTCTGTTTTGGTCACTGAACTGACTGAACACTAATTGTAAACTCCTTTCAGTCTAAATTGAAGTGGGATGTGAAGTCTAGTGCTCTTCTGTAAAGCTGAAAGGCTTGTCCCAAAGACACCAGTGACAAAAAGTAAACTGGCACCTGGAGATACGGAAGACTGACAGCAGTTAGAATGGTATTAACTATAATGGACAACTACTTTAAAATTTGAAAACTACCCACAAGAGAGACTGCATGGTTTCATTTTTGGTAGAGAAATATTATTTTAATCTCTTTTACTCCTACAGGTTGTCTGCTAGTACAGCTTGAGTTAGCAGACTAATTTCTTGAAAACACCTTATTCATTGTGCTCGTACTCTTTAAACAAGTTGATTAGGTTCGTGTTAGCACCTTGCTGGTTGGACGCATGCACTACAGTATTTGGTACGCATTGCACTTATTGCGGAGTATGGACTCCTGCCAAGGGAACCAGGCTTAGGTGTCTGTGGTTTCTGGAGTGCTGAGGGGGATTGCTAACAAATGATGTATTGGGAAGCCTTCTTCCTCTATGCTTGATTTTAGCCAGTGCCCTTCCACAGGTCTACACTACAAAACCCTGACACTGGTGAAAATATGTTAGCCCCCTGTCCTGCTGGTTCCAGTAGTTCACTCTTTGTTCATCATATTAGAAAAGTAGGGCAAAGTAAGACTGCTAACTCAAGCTCTGCTCTCTTTCTCTTTGTCATTTCATTCATTCCATTCCAAATTGCTTTTCTTACCAGAAGGCCAATCTTAAAAAAAGTCAAAACTCGCTGCTCATGCTCTCACTTACTCCTGATTTCATAGCAACATTCAGTAAGAAGGTTTGCCACTTACCTTTTGTAATCTGGCCACCCCTTTTTAAACCAAGATGGAAAGAGAGCTCAAAAGTCCTTCAGACAGTCTTACACTTTTGAGGCAGCCAGATTTCACATTTCCCTGCGTATCTAGAAGGCTGTATAAAGAGGGATGTTGTTTCAGAATGACCCTTGGTGGGCTTCTTATGCTATGGGTGCAGATTTGGGGGAACCTTCTTGTCTTTGCATCTACATCAGTTCCATTTGGAAGAAGTCCTATTCACTGTTCTTGTTTTCTTTTTCTACCACTATGGACTCTGATCTTCATGTAGGTACCCATGAGAGACAACTGTTGATTCCAGTTCTTAGCAACATAATATCGCCCTCGTCCCCTCATATAGACAGCCTCTGTGAGCTGAGATTTAGCTTTTTTTCCCCATTTTGAGTTTTAAAACGATCTTCATTAGTCAGAGGAAGATGTTTACATCCAGTGGCACCTCTTTAGTTAAACAAGATGATATCATGCTGATACAACCTACCAGCCATGTTTCCTGTTTAATAATCTGGAAATGCAATTTAAATTTCAATCACAATGTTAAAAAACGAATCTTTGCACTCAGGGGGTCAAAGACACAAGAAGCAAAACCAGAAATGCTCCACTTCCTCTGGAGTCTTGAAAGAAAACACATGCTCAGTAATAATATTCCGGAAGAGAACATGTCTGACAGACTACTTTTCCTCTGTAATTCCTGCCTTCATTAAGTTTACTGTAAAATATTAGGTATTTGTTTGATTTAGTACTTTCCAATGCTGTTAGTTAAGGAAACCCTGTGCCAAAAGACAGACTTTTGCTTGCAGTTTGGAGGCAAGACAAGGACCAGGCAGTCATCACAGAATCACAGTATGTTAGGGGTTGGAAGGCACCTCTGGGGATCATTTGGTCCAACCCCTCTGCTAAAGCAGTTTTCCTAGATCCAGGTTGTACAGGACTATGTACAGGTAGGTTTGGAATCTTTCCAGAGAAGGAGACTCCACAACCTCCCTGGGCAACCTGTTTCAGTGTTGTGTCATCCCCTGAAGGAAGAAATTGTTCCCTGTGGAAGTAAGCCTTACAAACCATACTCTCATCTCATTCTCAATTACATTAAGTGTTAATTTCTGCATTGTGCATTATGTTCTGAACACAACATCCTGCTCCTTTCCTTATGCACAACCCTTGATTACATGCAAAAGCATGGCAAGATTGATCTTAGCTGGCCATTAACTATCTACCACTGGAAGGGACCTCCTAAAATGGTCTGCAAAATGAGCTCTGACTTAGCTGTAGCCTTCCCCATCCCCACCACAGTGTGCCAAACAGAAAAACGTCATGCAAAGGTACTGGTCATGTTCCAGTGACTCCTGACAAAGCACTCTCAAATACCTAAAATACTAAAAGCCATTAATTTTCTCTTGTTCAACCAGAAATCCTTCAAAATGTTCCCATATGCATCTCAACGTGTTTACTTCTATGTAACATATGAGAAAATTTCTGTGTCTTCCTGTGTTGTATCTTTTTCATTGTTTCTACATACATATCTGCTGTCGTTCTAGTAATGTGTCTAAACGATTGTTTGCTGCTGCACTTATCAGCACTTTGACCAGCCTGAAACAAAGCCATTGCCAGGGTATCTTTCAATTAATGATTAACACCCAGGAACACCTTCTACAGTATTTAGTGCTGTATAAAATAATTGGAGCTATAATTCAAGCAAATCCTGGGTGGGAAAAGGAGCACATTCACACAGAGCAGTGAGGGTGGAGAAAGCTCTTTTAAAAACTCTGTCATCTGCTACATTTCTCCTTCCCTCATTGCAGGATATTAACACTTCTTCATTGTGCTTTCTCTAGTGAGGGACGTGCAGGCGTTACAGGACTAACCAGCAGAAGAAAGGGTGTATTCCTTCCACAAGATTTATCAATGTATATTTGCTATAGAAAAGACAACCTCACAAAAAAGTAAAACAAAGTGAAGCAGCTTATAGGGTTTTTGTCTTGTTTTGATTTTTTCCCCATGAGCTGATAAACTGAGTACCAGTCTATATCAAACTTTTGGGAGGAGTCTGTGAAAAGGTAGTAAGGCTCACATGCTAGCACTTTGGGAAAGTGGTGGGTCTTACCAAAAGGAAAACATACTCACTGAGTGAGACTGTAGTGTACAGTTTCTAATTGTGATCATGAGTAGACAGTTTCAAGTAGAAAATTGCCATTCAGATTCAAAGTAGCAGTATATAATACTGCCTATTCTCTAGAAATTCGTAAGCATAAATTAAAACAATAGTTTAGGAAAAATAAAAAGAAAAATTTGGAGAGCTAATTACAAAACACAACCTCCCATTATCTCTTTTGAACAATCTTTCCTCTTTCTTCCCACCACAGATCCCTTCTGATGCAGTGACTGATTTCATTAGTGCTTCAATAGTGAAGCGAAAGTCTTTACTGACTTTTGCAACAAAAATGAGAGCAGGTATGAAATTAGCAATGCAGAACAGCTAGCTGGTTTATAAAGAGTTTTAAAAAAATCCACCAAGCTGCTAGTGACTGCATTTATTTTCTTCCTAGTGGTTTAGGATCCTAAAAAGTGTTGTAAGAAACTTATATGTGTAAAGTGATTTCTGTTTATATCAGTTAAGCAATTTGCAGGATCAGGATCTTAGTTTACTCTTTCAAAAATATTAAACACATTATTGTGCATACTTTTATTCTGAGATTGCTGTTGTGGGAGAAAACAGCCCTTATACTTAACATGAATAATTTTAGCCCAGCTTTCCCCTATCAATGCAAACTTTCCCAAACAGCAAAAGGATTTTTAATGGCATCCCATGCTTCAAGCTTAATGAATCAACAAACAGCTTATTTTATCCATTTTCTATTGCATATTGTATTAAAAATTCCAATAAAAACTTTGGGGATAAAAAGTTATATTACCCTAGGCTTCATGGTATTATATCTCATACTTAGCCTCAAATGTATGTGACAATATAGTAAATGTTATTAGATTTCTTTTTTTAAGTGAGCAGTTTCCTCTGCAGTATAATGACATACATGTGTAAGTCAAGCATCAAGGATGAGATACTGAAAGTAGAGCTCTTTGCCTTCACTTGAATTTGTTGGCACTGACAGGTTACTGATTTTCTAAAAAATTGTTAGTATTTTCTAATGCTGAGCAACAGAAGGGACATACATTCTTTCCTAGTTTTTTTCTGGGCTATTTTCTTCTCCTGATTTCTCCTACTGAGCTTCCACTAAATTGCCAACTGCTCTAAGTTAAGTTGGAGTACAGCTTTTCAAACTAACTTTAATGTACAAAAGCACAGGTGTATTAGTGTGCATATGTTGTGAAGAAAACCATAACCATTTCTGACAGTCTCTGTTTCTCAATGCGAGGAAACATGTATGTATTCTATATGCAGTGATGAGCTACTTTGAAGTTGAATTCCCATTTATACATGTTTACTTCCAGTTCTGCTAATCTGCAACAAGATCTTGGCAACGGTCCTGACCTCTCTGTTTCTTTCTTTCTTTGTTTTCCTTACTATGTGTGTGATCTTCTCTAAAGCAGGTTACAGCCATCACTATTGTATATATGTGTTTGCATGTATGTGCCTTGATAAATTCTCTCTTTTGGAATTCTGAATTTTTCATTTCAAGTCCAGCTGGTACAACTGTGAACTCATCTTTCCAGTAATCTCCTCTGTGTCAGATTGTCAACTTCCAAAATGTTTGGCCAAGTGTTTTGATTAAGTCCCATGAGGAAAGCTGTCTGTATACTTGTGAAAGGGCATGCTCTGTGTAGGATGACTATGTACAGTATAAACCTATAAAAAGTGAGAGTGTTTCTAAATTCATCTGCCAAATATTTGTCATCCATGTAACAAATGCAAAGTTATATAGTGTACCTCAGATTAATAAAGGGGATCTTTTGCTTCACTATATTAAATAAAAATTTGTTCTCTGCAATTAATACCTGTCCGGTGTGATGATAACCAGATCATTCTTCTCTATACACAAAATAGCGAAAACAATTGTTTAACATTAATTAGTCCTTTTGCAAAGACTCTCTGTGTATCTCATCTTTAGTGTCTGCCATGGAAGTTGAACATATATTAAAAGAAAACATGGAACAAGTTAATAAAGCTAAAGAAATGTATATGACTATTAAGAAATGCAGCACAGAATTTACTGTGGTTGCAAGGGACAAAGTTCTTTAGTTAACCATCAGGGATTCATACTTTTATGGCACATAATTACACAATATAGACATCTGGTCTTTCACCACATAGCTGCACCATAGGGCTATGTTATCACCCAAAGGGTCTAATCTAGATCTATGGGAAAAGTATACTGCTGCCAGGTATGATGATCCATGCTTCTAAAAGACTAATGGGAATTTACAAAACAAACTATAGTTTGGTATTCACATTAAAAAAACAAAATCTAAACCCCAAAACCTGAAGCAACACTGCAACATTAGCTCTTCATTGCATTTGTGCACTAAGGGCCTCCAAAAAGCTTAACAGATCAAATGTGCTAGGTTTAAAATAACAAAAAAAAAAATGATGAGTTATTTATATTCTGCCATATTCATGGCTGGATTGAAAATACATTTCCAAATATACGTTATTCCAAAAAGACTACAGACTGAACAAAACACATGAGCCTGTTAGCTGTGCCACTAATAGGGAAAAGTTAAGCTGCATGTCAATTGCAGCATTTCTCAGCTGTGCAAGAACACTGTCTGCAAAACCCGACAATCAAGGACATGTGTGATTTTGTGACTGTCCTTTGGCAACCGGCATTTTTTATGGTATACTACAGAAAAAGGTTTTCTCCATTTATTATGTACAACCGACAGAAGTATTAATCCATGTTTTAAGTCTCCCTAGATGTATACCCTCATCTACTTGCGTTTGAACAGGATTGATAGTGTAAATACACTACTCTAGTGGAGATGAAGCTTTCATGCTTGTATCTCCTAGGCTTATTTTTGGAAGAAATCAACCTCTTTTATGTGGAAGATAACAATCCAGAAGGCAGTATGAGAGAAGATTTCCACATATTCTTCCTGAATACCTTTCAGAAACTTCACCTAATCTGTAGAAACACTACAGTAGCAGGGATCAAAGTTGGCCCTACTGAAGTCTACGGCTGTGATCCTAGTAGGTATCCTGTTCCTACCACAC
>VWZX01002159.1:780-19683 GCA_013399015.1 Galbula dea | reverse complement strand
TACAGCAGACAAAAACTGCTGATGAGGGAAAAACATTGGTATAGAATTCTTGTCCCTCTGAACAGACTCAGAGTAGGGTAAAGTGGCCATGCAGAGGTTGACTGTTGGACAAAGCGTTGCAGCTGAATTTGACTTTGGATGTTCTTGATGGAGAGGGAACTAGAAGATAAAAAAGCCCCTCCTGTTGATAGTGACAGAAGAAGTGATTTTTCTTTTTCTCCTTTTAGGGCACTACTGTGCTCACAAATTTAACCTCTGTGATGTTTGACAAGAATGAGTGGGAAACCCCTGACACTTTTAACCCAGGGCACTTCCTGAAGGATGGACAGTTCTGGAAAAGGGAGGCTTTCATGCCATTTTCTATAGGTAAGCTTTGATGGATTTTGGTGCTTCCATGTTGAGGCATTTGGATGATGCTTCCAGCTGGACAGAGGAGAGACAGAGGAAAATGGCCAAGGAAAGGGCAGATGTAGGCTGTACTCTAGGAGGTGCAGCGCAAAACGTGTTGCTCTATTGCCACCACAGGCTAATGCAGCCAACAGCTTCCCCAGCGAGGTTGCTTTCAGCTGCTCTTGTCCTATACCAGAATCAGACACCTTCTCTGATGGCTATCTTTGGTGTAGCTCAAACAAACTACCTCTGCCAGCATGGACACACCCAGACCACGTGTGTCAGCACAGCTTCTCCAACCAGGGGAGGATACAATGCATGTGCACATGGTGACCCAAAGTAATGGCCTCCCAAAGTCATGTGATGAGGGGACAGACCATGCTGTAACACTGATGCCCTTGTTGGGGTGCTTACTTTGGGTGGAGAAACTCATCCTGGGAATGGGTAAGAGAGCTGGACCATGGTCCTAAGAGCAGGCAGAGGCTTTTTCAGCAGTGAGAGCAGCTGGGAAGCCAGCACAGGCTCAGGTGGCCATGGGTGATTGTCTCCACAGGGAAACGTGCCTGCCCAGGTGAGGTGTTGGCCCGCTCCGAGCTCTTCCTCTTCTTCACGGCTCTCCTCCAGAAATTCACTTTCCAGGCCCCCAAGGTCACCACCCTTAGTCTCCAGGTCCAGCTGGGTGCCACATTGGCCCCACAGCCCTACAAGATCTGTGCAGTGCCTCGGTAGGAAGCCACAGCTACTGTCTTCACAGGGAAAGTCCTTTGGCGTGGATGCTGTCAATCTGATCTTGGCGGCTCCCCTGACCACTGCTAATAATGACTGCCTGGCTCCAGGGAGGGGCTGGATCGTTGACTTGTTTTTTTAAAAGCACTTCCAAAATCATTTGTTTTCACAAAGGGACCTCTCACTCTCTATCTCCTGAGAAAGGTGATGAGGATGGGAGGGGCCAGAGCACCTTCAGGCTTGCCATATGGATCTGTAAATGAATGGGGCTTGGGGCTTTCCTAATTTTACAATAGATGGCCATGCTTCCCAGTGGCAAGAGAATGAGCAGCACTTTAGAGACTGCAGTGCCTGCAGGCTGTGGCTGTCTACTGTGGAGAAGAGCAGTACCAGCCCTTCCTTTGTAACACTAATACAGGTATTCATCACCAATGGTTTTGATTTTGTTAACGTTGACACATAATCTGGTAAAACAAAAATTCACTCTGTAACATCTTTCTCATGCACCAATAAATCCTTACCAAAACTTTTTGTCATGAAGCATTCTGCCAGCTGAAGACCAACACAGGCCATGTCCAGCACGCTTGGGGCAGTGGGTAACTGGGGCTGAGAGCCCACCGGGGCAGAGGTAGCCACATCATGCCTGACCGATGTCAGTGTGGCTTTGCTCTCCATCAGCACTCTTACAGCAAAGGCACTCCTACAGAAGTGAGGGAAACTAGCAGGGAAATCACCAAAGCCTGTGCCTGGTGTGCTATAGCAATGAGAAGTGTAACAGTAACATGAAACGCAGAGAATACTCTCCACACTGACAGATCTCTCTAGAAAACTTCTGTACCTGAAGCCATAGAAGTGATGTGTCTTTCCTTTTAGGCTGTGCGAAATCCTCCCTGTTTTCCTGCCCAGCATAACTGAGTGGCTGCTGGGCCTGGGGGCACAGGGGTGCACTCCAGCAACACACAGTGCACAGCATTCTTTAGCCACTCTTAGGTGAGGAAATTCAGCACATCCTGTTACCAAAGGGCCATAGCCTGCAGAGCTGGGCATCTCCTTTGCTTTTCTGCGCCTGCCTTAGCTGTGTCAGTCTTTGGGCATGATTTCAGCTTAGCCTACAGGTTCAAAGACCAACGGAGAAAAGAAGGGATGGCTGGAGAGCTAGGGGCAGGGCTTACCTCATGGGCGGAGCAAGTTGCTCTGCTTCTGCTTTTCTGGGGGAGATGAGAAAATCACTGTGCTTAATTTGCTTCCGTCCCACAACATTGTGACGCACTGAAACCTTAACCAATGAGTCAGAAGGTTAATGCAATCTGACCTTGGGTGTCCTCAGTGATGTGGGGCCTCAGTCTGGGACTCTTCACAGCAGTGAGCGAGCTTCTGCGAACAAGGAAACCGCAAAGCACTTGGAGCAGCTGGAGCCTAACCAGCACTGTGAAGCTGACTTCAGGACGCGGCACGGTGAGGGCACAAAGGGGAGGAGAGATTGGGGCTTGCCCCGAGCCTTGTTCTCATGTGATTGGCATGACAAAACTGCTGCAATATTTTAATCCTGGCCCCACATAACTTATTACTGTTCTTTACACAAGGATGTGGATCACTACAATTTTGTAATGCTGCAGGGGGTGGTGGAGGGGAATTGGAGAGTGGGGAGTGTTTTGGTTTGCTTTTTTTTTTTTTTTTTTTTAATGGGTCAGAGGAACTGCTTGAGTTTCCTCAAGAAGTGGTTTAATCAAGTAATTCTTGCTGGAACCCAGGAAAGCAGGAGTCTGAATGCAGCCTCCACACCAGGTCAGCAAAAGCCAGTCCATGCTACTCTGTTTTATCTTGTGTTGTGTCCACAGCTGTGCCAGTACATTGCTCATCTCCACCTGTCCCTTGGGGGGTTCAGAGGTGCCTTGTGAGATCAGCCTGCCCTGACCTGCCACGGGGCACACACCTGCAGAGCCCCACCGTCCAGCCATGCTGCACTTCCTCTGGGAGAGCATCTCCTTCCAGATGCTCCTTGTCTTCCTCACTGTCTTCCTGCTCTTTGCTGACTACATGAACAACAGAAAGGCAAAAAACTTGCCTCCCAGCCCCTTTGCCCTCCCTCTCTTGGGCCACATCTACATGATGAACTTCCGTGATCCTCAAAGGGCAGTGCAGAAGGTACAGGGGTGGTGGTGGGCACCATGGGGTAGAGGCTGCACTGCATTCATAGCGCAGAGGAGGGGTAAACACAAAGCCTAGGGAGAGTCAGAGTGGTTCTGGTCAGGGGACAGATAGAGTTGTGACTACACAACCTTAACAGTGCAGTGAAAGGATTAAACAGGGGAGAGATGGCCAGCAGTGGCCAATCACTGTTAGGGGAACAACTTGGCATCATTTAGAGGGTGCTGAGCAATTAGCAACTCTTAGCTTCCTTTATTTCCACTCAAGTTCTCTGCCAGGGTTGGCTCTGTAAACAACACACACATTCATTTCTAATTGAAAAATCTTTTATTTTCCACCCTTCCCAGCTTAATGAAAAGTATGGAGATATCTTCAGCATGCAGGTGGGGGGTGCATTGTTTGTCTTCATAAATGGACTGCGGCTGCTGAAGGAAGTTCTTGTAAACCAAGGGGAAAACTTCATTGATCGCCCTGAAATGCCTCTCATCAAGGACATCTTTAGCAACTTGGGTGAGTTACTCCTCAGGGCTTCTAACACAGTTGTAAAGTCGAAGCATTGACCCTGTAGAGGTACAAGACAGCTGGAGATGTGATAGGAAACCCTGGACATTTTTCCTCTTGGTGGATGGATCTGCCTTAGCTCATGGCAGGGTGTTTCTGCCAGGACTGATCTCATCCAATGGGCACATTTGGAAGCAGCAGAGGAGATTCACCTTGAGCACCCTCCGAAACTTTGGCTTGGGGAAGAGAAGCCTGGAGGAGCGCATCCAGGAGGAGTGTCGATACCTTGTGGATGAATTTAGGGATGAGCAAGGTGAGTGCCATGACTCTGCTATGTTGTTCTGAAGGCAGGAAGCAGTATGGCCCAGAAAAATATCACCCTTCATTCACCTCACCTTGCAAAGGATGCTAGCACCCTGTCACCAACCCACCTCCCTTTCATAGATGATTTGCCTTCAGCCTGTCTGGTGAATGCAGTTTGGGATCACCCAAAGCTTTATTCATAGCCCACCCTCAGCCTACTGCTCTCCTGAAGATCTCTGGAAAACCCCATCTGTGTGTAAACACCAGTGTTCCCAATGAATTCAAACGAGGTCTGCTCCCCTGCAGACCTTCTTTTCCAAAGTCAACAAACATCTCCATAATCTGTTTGAACTGGGACTGCTGAGGCTGACCAGCCAAGCTTGGCCAGCTCCTGGGGGTGGCAAGATGACCTGGGAGAGCAGTGACACAGGAAGGTGCCCATCAGTGCACACTCATTTCACTTGTCATTGGGGAATATTTTACCTCTGACAACTGTGGGGTGTTTGTCCTATTCTGTGAAGACTAGAAGAGAAGTGATCATTTCCTTTTCCTTCTCTAGGGAATCCTTTCAACCCCCAGCTGAAAATCAGTAATGCTGTTTCAAACATCATCTGCTCCATCACCTTTGGCAATCGCTTTGACTACAGTGATGAGGACTTCCAAAAACTGCTGCAGCTACTGAACGAGGCAGTTAGTGTGCATTCGTCTGTCATGAGTCAGGTACAGCCCTGCTGCCACCAACATGGACAGTGTGCAGTTTTGCAGGGCCATAGCTTCTCCTCTGGAGTCAACCCCAAAATTCTTACCTGTTTCATCACCAAACTTCATTGTCCTTCCTTATGCCTTTACACAGGGTAAATTTACTGTTAATTTTGTTTTGCCTTGGAATCATAGAATGCTTTGGGTTGGAAGAGACCTTTAAAAGTCGTGTAGTCCATGTCCCCTGCATTGACCAGGGACATCTTCAACTACATCAGGCTGCTCAGAGAGCCCTATCCAACCTGACCTGTAATATTAACAGGGACGGGTCTTCTACCACCTCTCTCTGGGCAACCTGTTCCTTGTTCTCAAGCTGTGCAATGCTCGTGTTGCTCTCACCCAACCAACATCACTTTTCCATCCCATTCACTGCCAGTCTGCCTGCTGTAATAGCAGGTGATACACAAGTCACTCCACACTTGGAACACCAGTCCCTTGGAAAGCTTCTCTGAAACTGAACTCATGCCACTAACTCCACCACTTTAGGACGCATGGCATTGCAGGATCCTCAAGGTTTTATAACAGAGGGGGTTTTCCACTCCCTCCTCCAATTTGTCTTTCTCCTTTTTCTGCCCAAAGCTGTACAACTTTTTCCCATCTATAATGAAGTTCCTGCCTGGATCCCACCAAACTGTTCTTAGAAACTGGAGGTTGATAAAAAGTTTTGTGAAAGAGAACATCAACAAACACAAGGAGGACTGGACCCCCTCCGAGAGCCGAGACTTCATCGACAGCTACCTGCAGGAGATAGCCAAGGTCAGCACTGCAGAGTAAACTCTTCTGCAGTAGGGCTTAGAAATCAGTAGGGATGAGACATGAGCACAAATGTTCCGCCTGAGCTGCCTGAGTGGCCATTTATGAGCTGAGGTTGGCCATCAGGCTGAGGTAACCCATCAGAAGCATGGAGAGAGGTGCTGAAAGATGGCAGCTTCTGTCAAAATCCAAAATTGAAGCTGAACAAGGGCAAGTGCCAGATTCTGCATCTGGTAAAGGGCAACCCTGGATGTACCTACAGACTGGGGATTGAGAGGCTGGAAAGCAGCCCTGCAGAAAGGGATCTAGGAGTTTTGTTTGATGGCAAGTTGAATATGAGTCAGCAGTGTGCCCTGACATCCAAAAGGGGCTACTGGGTCGTGGGGTGCATCAAACATTCCATTGCCAGCCGATGGAGAGTGGTGACAGTCCCATGCTACTTGGTGCTCCTGTGGCCTCACCTTGGTACTGTTTGCAGTTTTGGGCACCACAATACAAGAAGGATTTCAAGTTGTTAGAGAGCTTCCAGAGGAGGTCTACAAAGATCTTGAAGGGTCTGGAGGGTAAATCCTATGAGGAATGGCTGAAATCTCCTAGTCTGTTCAGCCTGGAGAAGAGGACTCTGAGGGGATACCACATTGCAGCTTTTTCCTCACCAGAGATGAAGTAGGGGGGAGGTGCTGATTTCTTCTCTCTGGTGACCAGCAACAGGACATGGGAGAATGGCTTGAAGCTGTGCCAGGGGAGGCTGAGGTGAGATATTAGGAAACTGTACTACACACAGAGAGCAGTGGATCGTTGGAGCAGGCTCCCCAGGAAATCAGTCATGGCACCAACTCTCAGGGTACTGAAGAAGCAGTTGGAAAACACTCTTAGACACAAGGTGTTATTTGGGGTTGTCCTGTGCATAAGCTGGAATTAGACTCTATGATTCTTGTGGGTCCCTTCCATGATTCTATGATTCAGTGAATCCTTGGGTTGACTTGGACTAAGCCTTGTGTCAGGGCAATTCTCGCTGTTAACTGCAGTACTAACACATCCTTTTTAATGAAGGACAACAGCAGAAGCACCTTCCACGAGGAAAACCTTGTGGCATGTGTGCTTGAGCTGTTCTTTGCTGGAACTGAGTCCACTTCCACAACCATCCGCTGGGCTCTGCTCTACATGGCCATGTATCCAGAAATTCAAGGTATGATTACCAAAAGGTCAGTGGTTTTCCCTTGCTTTTAGGCTTCAGAGCGTTGTGAGACACTCTCTTTATTGGCAGAAAAATTGGGAATCCCTATGCAATCACACAAAGGAGGTGCATACAGTGGCAGGCTTCCGTTGGCCCCTCACTGCAACAGTCTTGCATTGCTCCAAGGGTTTTGTTTCTTGGAGCTTGGCTGATCCCTGCTCTTTCCCACCAGCCCAGGTGCAAGCTGAGATCGACAGGGTCATCGGGCAGGCCCGGCAGCCAGCCCTGGAGGACAGGAGCAACATGCCCTACACCAACGCTGTCATCCATGAAGTGCAGAGGAAAAGCAACATTGCCCCTTTCGGTGTACCAAGAATGACGACAAAGGACACAGTTGTGGATGGCTTCCTCATTCCCAAGGTAACTGCACTCCTCAGCACTGAGACTTCTGCAGGAGACTCCCAGATCCCCAGCCATGATCCTCCCAGATCCCCAGCCATGATCCTCCCAGCCAAGTCCCTCCTGCACAGACAGGAAAGGCACAAACACAGTGTCTCTGCCCTGTCCAGAGTTCACTCCTAGGGAATATGTGGCTTGGCAGTCCAATATTCTCCAGCACATTGAATGGTGCAAAGCACTGAGGAGTGACACAGCTTGTGCACTCCATCAAGGCACTAATCCCATCTCACACTGCTCTTAGAGGAACTTTGCCCCAAGATTACAGCAGACAAAAACTGCTGATGAGGGAAAAACATTCATATAGAATCCTTGTACCTCTGAACAGACTCAGAGTAGGGAAAAGTGGCCATGCAGAGGTTGACTGTTGGACAAAGAGTTGCAGCTGAACTTGACTTTAGATGTTCTTGATGGAGAGGAAACTATGAGATAAAATAGCCCCTCCTGTTGTCATTGATAGAAAAGGTATAGTTGATTTTTCTTTTTCTCCTTTTAGGGCACTGCTGTGCTCACAAATTTAACCTCTGTGCTGTTTGACAAGAATGAGTGGGACATTCCTGACACTTTTAACCCTGGGCACTTTCTGAAGGATGGACAGTTCTGGAAAAGGGAGGCTTTCCTGCCATTTTCTATAGGTAAGCTTTGATGGATTTTGGTGCTTCCATGTTGAGGCACTGGGATGAGGCTTCCAACCCTTGAGTGGAGAGACAGAGGAAAATAGCAATGGAAAGGGCAGATGCAGGCTGTACTCTGGGAGGTGCTGCTCAAGCTGTGCTCACGTGGCCATCTGAGAGCACTACAGCTCTGAACCCTTTCTAGTCACATGCACAGGAGATGAGGATGAATAAAAGACCATAAAAATGCCAGAGATCATAGAAACACCTCCCCCATGGCAAGGGCCTTGCTGTGTGCTCCTGCTGCCACATGGCGAAGTTCAGTAAGGTCTTCACTGTAGCTATCAGAGGCTACCCCAGCCAACAGCTCCCCCAGCATGATTGCTTTTAGTTGCCCTTGTCCTATACCAGCATCAAACACCTTCTCTGGTAGCTGTCTTTGGTGTAGCTCACACAAACCACCTCTGCCAGCATGGGCACACCCAGACCACGTGTGTCAGCACAGCTTCTCCAAGCAGGGGAGGATACAATGCATGTGCACATGGTTAAACACACATGCAATCACAAAGTTATGCAGTGACTGCCCTTATTGGAGTGCTTACTTGGGGTGGCAAAATTCCTCCTGGGAAGGGGTGAGAGAGCTGGACCATTGTCCTAAGAGCAGGCAGAGGCTTTTTCAGCAGTGAGACCAGCTGGGTAGCCAGCACAGGCTGAGGAGGCATTGGGTGATTGTCTCCACAGGGAAACGTGCCTGCCCAGGTGAGTTGCTGGCCCGCTCCGAGCTCTTCCTCTTCTTCACGGCTCTCCTCCAGAAATTCACTTTCCAGGCACCTAAGGACACCACCCTCACTCTCCAGTTCCAGCTGGGTGCCACACTGGCCCCACAGCCCTACAAGATCTGTGCAGTGCCTCGGTAGGAAGACACAGCTACTGTCTTCACAGGGAAAGTCCTTTGGCGTGGATGCTGTCAATCTGATCTTGGCGGCTCCCCTGAGCACTGCTAATAATGACTGCCTGGCTCCAGGGAGGGCCTGGATCATTGACTTGTTTTTTTAAAAGCACTTCCAAAATCATTTATTTTCACAAAGGGCCCTCTCACTCTCTATCTCCTGAGAAAGGTGACCAGGATGGGAGGGGCCAGAGCACCTTCGGGCTTGCCATATGGATCTGTAAATGAATGGGGCTTGGAGCGTTCCTAATTTTACAATGGATGGCCATCCTTCCCAGTGGCAAGAGAATGAGCAGCACTTTGGAGACTGCAGTGCCTGCAGGCTGTGGCTGTCTACTGTGGAGAAGAGCAGTACCAGCCCTTCCTTTGTAACACTAATACAAGTATTCATCACCAGTGTTGGGGGTTTTTTTTAGTCTAATTTTGTTAAACTTGACCAAATCCTTAAGTAACAAAAAAAAGCACCTCTCGTGGATCAGTAAGTCCTTAACAAAACATTTTTGTCACAGCAATTAAGGGTGTATCACCCACCTGAATTATAGAGAATGTTCTTCATACTAACAGATCCTTAAAGTGAGACCCTTAAGAGATCAGATCGTGTGGAAACCAAACCAACATAGCTTCTTGTGACCAAGCACTTAGAAAGGGAACCCCCCCCCCCCCCCCCCCATCACTCCTGCGCTCAGGAAGGCAGCAGTAGCTGCCAATGTGTGTCCTGCAATTGGTTACACACAGGCTGAAAACATCCTGCAGGTCAGCTCAGGCTTTCTGCACTGCTGAGAGCCTCTTCCTTTCTCCCTCAAACATACACCTGCAGTTTTTGTTCTTCAGTATCTGAAAATGCTTTTATATCCAGCCTGAGAAAGAAGGGAAAACAGTTCTTTTGTTATCTGGCCATTCACTTCAGACTCACTGGGACAATGCCAGTACAAAGGCCACGCACAGCTCCCCAACCTCATAGAGGGGTAGCAGCCCAAGGCAATAAATAGTGGCTACTTACCACTGTTACCATTGTCAGAGAAAGGGAAAAACCAAGCTCTGTCATAAACCCAGGTCTGAAATGTGTCCTCTAAAGGAGACTTGTGCCACCTCTCTGCTGATCTTCACTCTGGAGGACTGAACAGTTGCCTGCTCTCACTCCCAATCTCATTTCTGGGTTGAGGTTAGTGCTTAGAGAAGAAGAAGCTGTCAACAAGACCAAGAACTGGGCACAAAGCTGCCTGAAGAGGGCAGTCAGTTTTCCAAATAGTAACTAGTGTGGTGATTTGGAAGTGTACACCTGTCTTCTGGGTCCTCTTTGGTGGGGATGAGTAAAGTTGGCAGAGATCCTGTCTTATTACAGTAGCAATAAGCTATTTCTGAAGTTACTTGGCATCTAATTTGTAGCTGGGTTTAGTTATTTCACAAGTTCACTTGCCTAGCTCTCAGGGGACTGTCAGCAGACTGAGCAGAGGTAAGCAGCTTTGGGTGGAAGCAGAACTGTGAGCAGGAACAAAGAGAGGAGGGGAAGTCAGCACAACTCTTGATTTGTTGTTGTTGCAGCACAACATACATACACATTACATATCCTGTAATATGATATTTTAGATGGTGTAACCAGATCAACATGCAGACCCAGTTCATACATTGCCCAGGAACATGGATGCTTACATCAGCATAGGAATCATTAAATACACTGCTTGGAATAAAGACACTGAAGAATTTCATTTTAAAAATCTTTATGTGAATATAAAAGAATTCTTTCCAAAGAAAAATAAAAACAAAAGTTTAAAAATTAGTGCAATTTGCCAAGTTCTATGCCACACAGTGTTTACATTTGTTTTAAACAGAAGATGTAGACACTGATACACTGAAGACCTTAACTGTAGCTTGACTAGTAGGGGAAGGGAAAAAAGCAAAGAAGGTAAGAAAATTACTTTACTAAACATTACCAACTGCTAAACAACTGTTTTGATTTTCTTATTCCTAAACTATTTATGGCTACCTAAATAAAACATCAGTATTGCTTATATTACTTTATTTCCAAGTAAGTATATTGTAGAAAATAGAGTACCCATATATATATTTTTTTTCAAGGAACAAAAAACATCAGTTAGGTGAAAATTAATTTCCAGTGAACACTTTTTAATCCACTATAATCCAGTTGTTGCAAAAGAATCTTCTCAAAACTGCTACCTGCTCCACCTTGAGTAGAAGAATTGACTAGTCCCAAAATTGGTATTATTGCTACAAAACACTGGCTACTCTTAATCTTATATTAAAATATGTGAACAAATGATACATCAATCAGAACATGGTTTTGTTTCTTTGGATCTATATTACCCGTTTTACTGGAAACTGGCTAAGGTTTCTAATAATGCTGATTAAAGTCAGCAATATTCAATCATTTCATCTCATAATTTGAATCTGATCCTAACTGTGCTGTCTGGGCATGATACAAATTCATCTTGCAGCAGAGATAAGCAGCCTCTTTCCTTGTCCTGCCTCAGCAGTGGTGCATACTGTGTCAGACCATTGCATTGACACTGCTCTGCTGCTACACAACTCAGCTGTTAACATGGTAACCCTATCAGTAGCTTTTTTTCTGGTTTGACATGAATGAAGTTAACACTAAAATGATACTCATTCTAATGATCCTTTCTGCACAGCCAGATGACCTGAAGTGAATACAACATCATGGCTTATAATCAAATGTTTATTTCTACAGATGAGTTCCTCATTCATAGGATGTAACCCAAGTTTAACCAGTTATGAACCAGCCACTCTTCAACAGGTTCTCAATCCCAAAGAAACAGTCAAGTTATATTCACAAGCTTAACTTTTACAGCTTTGGACAAGTCCCAAATAAGTAATGTTTCATCTAACACCTGAAAATCTGATTAATTTTTGACAACCCCAACAAGACCACTGGGGACAACCTTGCCCTGAAAAAGACTGCTCCCTGTCTGCAGTTCCATATTTAAATTCTTCCATCACTAGCCAGAAGACAAACTTCCAATTAAATGATAGGGAGGTTCTTGGTCATTTTTGGTCCCAGGGTCTGCAGTTTTGAGAAGTGTACATCAAAGACATTTGCTCCAAGTTTTTCACTATTCAGCACCTGATACAATTACTGACACAGCTCTACTACTGTGAGAAGTACAACAGATGCATCAAGCCTACCAACTAGATGAGTATTTGAAAGACATCCATGAAAGTTTCCATACTATAAAGAACAAGGGTTAAGAGACCCATTCAACACCACCAGAGACAGTTTCACATTTCACTAGAACACACCAAAGTACCAGGCTTTAGAAATGTTAGCATCTTGCTAAGAATCAGTCTCCTGTTCCACTGCTCACCATCATCTCTCACATCACCAGCAGATTAAACAAGCAATTGTATCTTAAAAATACAAACCCCAATAATACCACTGCAGCAATAAAAGACCTCAAAACCCAAGAGGTAGTCCAAAGAAGCATTGAGTCCTAAAAGACACAACCTGACAGACAAAACCATCCAACAGCAGTTTGTCTGGCATCTTCTCTGCTCATACCACATTTAGCATGAGACTGGCTTTTTTAAACAATGCCTTGTGTAGACAGAAGTTTTGAAAGAGAAAAAAAATCTCTGTTGAATGCCTAAATGTATACCACTGTAAAACTATCACCACAGCTGAGAAGGAATGCTAGCTAACTATTAGAAATGAACACTTCCCTTTTGTCTAGCATTGCATGCATTGCCCAACAAAGAACATAATATGCTGGGGAAGGGAAAAAAAAAGAAATCAAAGAACAAACCATACTGAGAGGCATGCAAAATGAAAGAGTACTCAAATTTTTCATAATTCAAAACTTGAGCTCTGCAAAGCTGAACTCCACTCTCAAATCAAACTGGCTTTAATGGTGAAGACAGACACGCTTTCATAGTCGAGTCCTGGACCACAGACTGGAACAGCACCCTCAAGTATTCATTTTATTTTAAAGGTTACTTAAGGGGGTTTTTAAGGGTTAATTGTGGGGGTTTGTTTAACTATGGGTGTCCTGGTTTGGGTTAGAACAGAACTAATTCTGTTCAGTTATTTTATTTTCTACCAGTATTCCATCCCATATACATCATATTCAGTATATGACTGGGGGTCAGTCCCTCCCCCTTGCTAGAGTCCCCTGCTAAGCTTCCCCTTTAGGACCTGAAATTCCTGAATCTTAAGTTTGGGCACCTGGCACTAGGACCCTGCCCCCAGGGGAGCCAGAACTCGAGGTCTGGGACTTGGAGCTGGAGCTGGAACGTGTGCTCTGCTGGCTGGACGTGTGGTTTGCTACTCTGGGAGCTGGTATTGTGAGGTCTGGTATGGGATGTTTGCTGCTGCTGCTGCTGTGGTGACATAGTTATCATTAAAAAGGGGATTTGGGTTCGGTACCAGGTCCTGTCCATATTTATATAGGTTTCATTTAACCTTGTTATTAAAGTAGTTTTAGTTTTACTTTCCAATCCACAAGTCTCTCACTGTCTCCCTTATTCCCTTGTGGGGTAATAAGGAGTGTCTGTCCGTGGGTTGGTGGTCAGCCCAGCCTCTACCCCTGACAATGGGAATAATGAATTTGTTCTAGACAGTTTGCAAAGAATGGACATTAAGTTTTCTAAAAGTACAGTTCACACCAACAAGAGACTTGGTAAATAAAGTGACAAAAATTTTGTGAAAGATAACAACTTTCCACACTGTAATGGTTTGGCCCAGGCTTTTTTCCTGGTAACCAGCTTGTAACCAGGGAAGTGGTCATGTTCCCAGTGTCTCATACGATTTTTACATAACCCTGGGTATAAATAAGAAGGGGGAGAAGCCTTTGTGCTCTCTCTCTTAAGGTGGATCCGAGGAGACAGATTCTCTGCTATCAGTCTTGCCCGTGTTGGGGAGTGAGGCCTCGTAGGCCTTGGGAAGTGGTTGCTGAAGTTTGAGAAGAGTTGTAAGATTTATTTCTTGGACATGTGTCTTGGTTTTTCCTTTTTGTTTTCTTTCCCTTTTTTCCCTTCCCTTTTCAGGGGGTGTTTGGGGGTTCCCTCTACAGTGTATATGGTATTCTATATTCTATCAGGTGGAAAGGGACCTGGGGGTGCTGATTGACAGGAAGCTAAACATGAGCCAGCAGTGTGCCCAGGTGGCCAAGAAGGCCAATGGCATCCTGGCCTGTATCAAGAATAGTGTGGCCAGCAGGACAAGGGAAGTGATCCTTCCCCTGTACTCAGCACTGGTGAGGCCACACCTTGAGTATTGTGTTCAGTTCTGGGCCCCTCAGTTCAAGAAAGATAGAGGTGCTGGAGCGGGTCCAGAAAAGAGCAACAAAACTGGTGAAGGGACTTGAGCACAAGTCCTATGAAGAGAGGCTGAGGGAGCTGGGGTTGTTTAGCCTGGAGAAGAGGAGGCTCAAGGGTGACCTCATCACTCTCTACAACTATCTGAAAGGAGGTTGTAGTCAGGTGGGGGTCAGTCTCTTCTCCCAGGCAACCAGCAACAGAACAAGAGGGCACAAGCTTAGGTTCTGCCAGGGAAGGTTTAGGCTGGATATCAGAAAAAAAGTTCTTTACAGAATGAGTAATCAGGCATTGGAATGGCCTGCCCAGAGAGGTGGTGGATTCACCATCCCTGGAGGTTTTTAAAATAAGACTGGATGTGGCACTTAGTGCCATGATCTAGTCATCATGATAGTGTTGGATTAAGGGTTGGACTTGATGATCTTGGAGGTCTCTTCCAACCCAGATAATTCTATGATTCTAATGGTATTTAACTCCCATATAGATAAATGTATTAATCTTTAATATAATTTGGGTTGTTTCAGACTCAGTTTTTCTATTACTCTGAGGGAAGGGGGGGAGGGGAGAAGGCTTTCGCTGTGAGTTTGGGCATTTGGCAGGGAGCCAGGTCAAAACCATCACACAAATGCAGTGTACCAACACAGCAGACTTTTGAAACATAGCCCAGACTTCTGAATTACTATTATAATAGCTTTTTTTCCTCACACAGGAAAAGACAGCTTATTTGGCTTTAGTGAATTCAACATCTTAAAGACAAGTTTTCCTTTATGTCTAGATGCACGAACTTAAAATCTTTTTTGTTACAACCTGGCAGGGTTGATAGACAGGGCTTTAAACTAGCTTGGAAGAGGGAAGGGGACAGAACAGGATGACAGAAATGAGGGGTGGGTGAGCTTTCCAAGGGCTGAGGGGTCGAGTGCTGTCCAGATAATTTTGCCTGACTCAAGGGAAGACAAGTATAAGGAGTCACTTTTGAAATGTTTCTACACCAATGCATGCAGCATGAGGAATAAACAAGAAGAGCTTGAAGTACTGGCCTGGTCTCAGAGTTATGATGTTGTTGGTTTAGGTGAAACATGGTGGGATGAGTCCTGTGACTAGTGTGCCATGATGGATAGTTATAAGGTCTTCAGGAAAGACAGGCAGGGTGGAAGAGGCGGGGGTGTGGTGCTTCATGTAACAGAGGGACTGCAATGCACCCAACTTGCTACTGGTAATGACAAGGTTGAGAGTCTCTGGGTAAGGATTAAGGGACAAACAAATATAACCAATGTGGTTGTGGGAGTCTGCTATCGGTCACCCAGTCAAGGTGAAGACACCAATGAATTATTTTTTGAGGATCTAAGGGATGCTTGTAAGTCATCTGCCCTTGTCCTTATGGGGGACTTCAACTTGCCAGATGTTAACTGGGAATACCACACTGCTGGCACAAACAGGCCCAGAAGATTTCTAAAACACCAAGATGATAGCTTTCTGGTACAGGTAGCAAGAGAACTGACAATGAAAGAGCCCTCCTTGATTTTTCACTTGTCAGCAGAGAGGGTCTTGTGAGTGATGTGGTCATAGGTGGCCATCTTGGCCACAACAATCACGAAGCAATTAAGTTCACCCAAGAGTGCTTAGGGAGCTGCCAGGAGAGGGGTTTAGAGATCACCTTGTCTAGGTGGAGACAGGTGACAAGTGGTGTCCCTCAGGGTTCTGTCTTGGGACCAGTGCTCTTCAATGTCTTTATTAATGACCTGGACAGAGGTATTGAGTGCACCCTCAGCAAGTTTGCAGACGACACCAAGCTGAGTGGTGTGGTTGACACGCCAGAGGGGCAAGATGCCATTGAGAGGGACCTGGACAGACTTGAAAAGTGGGCCTGTGAGAATCAGATGAAGTTCAACAAGTCGAAGTCTAAGGTCCTGCATCTGGGTAGGGGCAACCCAAGATATGAGTATAGACTGGGAGAGGAACTCGTTGAGAGCAGCCCTGCAGAGAAGGACTTGGGGGTCACGATAGATGAAAAGCTGGACATGAGCCAGCAATGTGTACTCACAGCCCAGAAGGCTAACCGTGTCCTGGGCTGCTTCAGGAGAGGCATGACCAGCAGGTCTAGGGAGGTGATTCTGCCTCTATTCTGCCCTCATGAGGCCCAACCTGGAGCGCTGTGTCCAGTTCTGGGGTCCTCGGCATAGAAAGGATGTGGACCTCTTGGAGTGGGTCCAGAGGAGGGCCACAAAAATGATCAAAGGACTGGAGCACCTCCCCTACGAGGACAGGCTGAAAGAATTGGGGTTGTTCAGCCTGAAAAAGAGAAGGCTTAGAGAGGACCTTATAGTGGCCTTTCAGTACCTGAAAGGGGATAAGGTAGAAGGGGAGAGACTTTTCACCTGGTCAGACTGCAACAGGACATGGGGGAATGGATATAAGCTGAAGGACGAGAAATTTAGGCTAGAGATTAGAAGGAGGTTCTTTACCCAAAGGGTGGTGAGGCACTGGAACAGGCTGCTCAGAGAGGTTGTGGAGGCCCCATCCCTGGCAGTGTTTAAGGCCAGGCTGGATATGGCCCTGGGCAACCTGGTCTAGTGCATGTAGCATCCCTGCCCATGGCAGGGGGGGTTGGAACTAGATAATCTTTAAGGTCCATTCCAATCTGAGCCATTCTAGGATTCTATGAAATGTTTCCCAGCTGGGAAACTGGACAAGCTGTCCCCAGTAAGTGAGCTGGGGGATGGCAGATGGGTCCACTTAAGGAGGCTCACAGAAAATTGTGATGGGGACTTGCTAGTTACCTTTCCCCTTGGACCCCATAAAACTTCAGTTACATTCTTAGTAGACAAAGGTGCCCAGATCTCTGCACTCCGAACTGATACTGCTGAGGGCAGTGGCATTAGCCCAGATAAAAAACAGATATGGGTCAGAGATGTTTTTGGATGTTCTAAGCCACAGCCCACTGCTCAGGTGAAATGTTGGTTACCTGGAAATGAGGCTGTTTGAACAGAGACTATTATGATCCTGGGAAATTTCCCCACAAATATCCTAGGACTTGATCTATTAAAAGGACAAGCCTGGGTGGATTCAAAAGGAAAGGAATGGAAATTTGGGCTCCCAACTTCCTCTATTAGACTTCTACAGCAAGTGCCTGTACTTTATCCTTCTAAAATAGCTAATGTGAAACCTTATGCCTTACCATTAGGGGCCAGGGAAGGGATCACTCCAGTGATACCAGAGTTGCAAGAACAAGGGGTAATCATCCCAACTCACTCACCATACAACTCCCCAGTGTGGCCAGTCCATAAACCTAATGGGAAATGGTGATTGACGATTAACGGCGATTAAATGCCAATTCAGGTCCTTTAACAGCTGCAGTACCCAACATAGCCAAACTGATTGCAACCATTCAGGAACAGGCTCACCAAGTGATAGCCACAACTGATATGAAAGATATGTTTTTCATAGTTCCTCTGCAGGAAGGGGATCGTGACTGTTTTGCCTTCACCTGTGTGGGACAACAATACACAGGACCTAACAGTGACCTTCCAGTACTTGAATGGAACTTACAAAAAGGCTGGAGGGGGCCTGTTTACAAAGGCCTGTAGCGAAAGGACAAGAGGTAATGGTTTTAAATTAGAGCAGATTTAGATTAGGTATCAGGAAAAGTTCCTTACCATGAGGGTAGTGGAACACTGGAACAGATTGCCCAGGGAGGTGATTGAGGCCCTGTCCCTGGAGGCATTCAAAGTGAGGCTAGACAAGGATCTGAGCAACCTGATCTAGTTGGGGATGTCCCTGCTCACTATACAGGGGCTGGACTAGATGACCTCTGGAGGTCCCTTCCAACCCAAATGATTCTATGATTCTATGACAACCGGACGTTGGGGACGCAGGCAGGACTCAGACAGGAGGCAACAGAAAAACAAGCTGTGGATCGCTCCACTAAAGGGACAGTCTTGCTGCAACTAGCAAGAGATAACACAAATGAGGACTGCAAAAAGCTTATTGCTAGTCTTGCAAAAGAAAAACCAACTATTTAAGACATGATTGAAGTGTGTTCTAAGGTAGGGACAACTACATTTGAAATGGGTGTTTTAGCAGACGCTTTTGCTGCAGCCGTTAAACTTAACCGGCAACGGCTGTGGACAAGGTGGTCATTTAAAAGCTAATTGCCGACAAAAGACACAAGGTGGCAGTATGAGACCAAAAATACAGTCAGCGTCTCTTACTAGCACTTGCAAATGATGTGGCAAATTGGGTCATTATGCTGGCAGCAGATGGATTACATCCGTCTCAGAGGGGAAAAAGAATCCTTGGACAGGAGTTGGCAGGGCTTGTTGAAAGGGCTTTAAACTAGGCTTGAAGGGGGAAGAGGATAAAACCACGCTCACTGGAGATGAGCCTAAGGACAGCCTTCAGTCTGCTGTCCTACTCAATGCAATTAACAGTGGTACAGTGAACAAATAGTAGCATAGGTGTCACTAATATGTTAGTAAGCATGGAAATGGCTGGGAAACTAGAATTGAAAGGGGAAAGAGATATGGACTGGCCCACCAGTAATGAGACTGGGGTAAAGGACAAAGGATGGGGGCAAAATCAATAGCCCAAATCAAGGGCATCTACACTGATGCACGTAGCATGGGCAATAACAGAACAGGACAAGACAGTAATGAGGAGCAGGTTGGTCCTCCAAGGGCTGAGGGGCCAAGTACAGTCCAGTTACATTTGCCAGCCTCAAGGAGAGGTGGATATAAAGAGTCACTCTTGAAATGTTTTTATACCAATGCACGCAGCATGGGTAACAAACAGAGGAGTTGGAAGCTACTGTGCTGATTGAAGGATATGACATAGTGGCCATT